>CM031236.1:393416995-393689037 GCA_018340775.1 Taxus wallichiana var. yunnanensis
ATCATATCCTTGAACAAACATCTCAAAGTGCATTATGGACCAAAATTTACAACCTCTAAATCACCAATCACACCATTACAGAGCATATCATTACTCCCCCTAGACTTAAGACCACCCTTTCTAGTATAAACATATAAATTCAAGAATCTTACAATGATAATATGTCAATAAATTGACTCACCAACTTTCACACTTCCCTAAATCTACATTTCGGTATTTAACAATCTTACTAGGATACCATAATGAATTTGTGAACTCTACGTTTCTTGCTCCTTGAGAATACACTCAACACATACCTTAAAATTCATGAGTTCAAAAATTTCACCTCCTACAAGCATTCATAAATTCTCCCCTAACCGAGTTGGGTGTGCACATGATCTTATACCTATAGAGGCACCTTTTTACACCATTTAAACATTGACTACCAACAAACCATCAATCGACTTTCAATTCTAGCTTCAACTTTGTCAAGGAACTCACTCTCTAGCACATGAAATCACCTAAAGTACCATCAATAAGTTAACATAAGTACTTCCCCTGTCATGAATATCTTGTTGCATACTTTAAGATTCAATTCAACACCACTGTAGCAAAATTCTAGACCTCCTGAGGTCTTGATCCATAAACTTTGACTCAAACTCATCTTGTGAGTATAGACAAGTCCTTCACACCATCAATTGAATTTTTATACCTTAAAAACCCATAATGGGGACTATGAATCCATCAAAGAATACTTTTATTAAGCCAAAATGGCATCTACGGGGTTGTAGGATGCACTTTGGAGTTAAGATGGTCATTTTGGTCTTTCATAGTTCACAAGACACACCAATTCCTTATTTGAAGCCACATATAACTTTTAGATCATATAAACAAATTGAGGGCAACTGAACTCACCAAAATAAGACTTGTCAAGCCATTCTTACCTATAAAAACACCAGGCCCTTCCTTTCTGGGTATACCCTTCACCTCTAGCCTAACAATTTGATGCAAGACATCTATAGGGTCAACGTACAAGCTTCTTTACTTGAGATGAACCACCTTGCAAATTTAAAAGAATTAAAATTTATTTCATAGATGTATACACATGCTTCATGGGACTCGGACCCATCAAGATCAATGCACACCAATTTCCATACTGTCAGATTCACATTTTCCAAAAAAATTAAGCTCGTTATGATCTTCAACTGTCAATTATTTCCTTCAATGAGATACCAATTTTGGTATGGGGTGGATCAAGTATACCAATCCAATCCAAAGATTATTTGAGTACAAATTTAACATTTACATTCTTACGTAAAAATGTTTATAGGATTCGAGAGAACACTAAATAGAGACACACATACCCGTGATAACTCAATCACTGTCTTAATGCTCACAAGGTTACACAAGATCAAGTGAAACATAGTTTTATCTTGAGCACCATCTATATACCACTCATATATATCACATTCTCATATATGTCATACAATACACTCGAGAATGATTTTAAATTAATTAATCTAACATTTCACCATCGGTTTTCTTTGACACTCGCCTACAAGCCCTTGATTTGGATTGAATCAATTCTATCTTTTGATGTAGATACAATTAAAGTGAAAAATCACCTGATTTATATACAGATTTGGCTATAGAAGCTCCATTAAGAGTCTTGAAATCTTAATCCAAAGGAAACACACCCATATTGTAATTTAAACCTCCTCAATTAGGTCTCTTTGATACTAACACCATCAAAACCCAAACTGTCAAACAATCCTAAGAATCTAAAACAAATATGACATCAAACCTCTTGAATCTTGAATACTACCATATAAAGTTTATTTGTACAATTTTTGGCATTGAAATAGACCATTTAGTCCTCCAAATAAGTTTTTCCTTCTATACCATTTAGAAACCACTTTTAAAACCCGATCGTAAGGAGAGATCTCAAAAATATTAATTTTTGTTTTCAAGATCTTTAACTTGGAACATACCACATTTATTTACCATTAAACTATATGAAATCATGACTAATACTTGAAATAATAAAATAACCCGGGACACGAAATACTAACAAACCTAAATGATTTGTGACAGGTCAAGTGTGAGCATGATGTCTTAAAGAGACATCACACACCAAGACTAACCTTTTGAAACTCCTTTAAATATTTACACACATCATAAACATAATGAAACACTGACACATGTATTAATTCTCATGACTTACTCAATATAATTCATTCAAGCCTTAGATTAATCAATCATGAGATGAAAAAATCCTAATTCCTTTCATCAACACACACCATGAGTCACTTACTACTTTGTAATCATGACATTAAATAGTATGAACATACAAACTCACTAGTAGAGCCACTTACTTTAATAAGATTACCAAGACAACTACTAATATATGTATATACATCAATACAAATTTGGAGCAGATGTATTTCCTTTGATTGAATTAGTTGAAGTCTAAGGAAGAAATAAAGTTCACAAAACATAGATATATCAAATTACTTCTTTATAACTTCAACAAATTCACGAGTCATTTGATCATTACCTCCACCAAAAATAATATCATCCACATAGACCACAACAATCAATAGGTGATCTCCTTCACTTTTGATGTACAATTTGCTATCAACAACTCCTTTCTTGAAACCTTTCTCAATCAAGTATTTGTCAAGTCTTTCATACCAAGCCATGGGAGCTTGTTTTAGGCCAGAGAGTTCCTTTTTCAGTTTGTATACAAAATATTCTTTATCAGTCAAGGAAAAACCATCAAGCTGCTCCATATAGACTTCCTCATTAATATATCCATTCAAAAAGGTAGATTTTACATCCATTTGATATACCTTAAAACCTTTAAACCCTACATATGCTAAGAATAATCTGATTTCTTCCATTCTAGCTACAGGAGCAAATTTCTCATCAAATTCAATTCCCTCAACTTGAGCATATCCCTTACAAACCAATATTTCTTTGTTTCTTATGACTTCTCCATTCTCATTTATTTTGTTTCTAAACACCCATTTTGATCCATTCACATTCTTACATTTTGGTTTAAGAACTAGTTCCCAAGTCTTGTTTTTTTGTTAGGAATATTAGATATTGTGAACATTAGATATTTATATATTTGTGTGTGTGCAAATATATATTATATATTAGTGTGAGAAAAATAAAAGATTGTAATATTATTAATATGAGTCATAAAACAACTCATTATTAATAATATAGGATATTGTATTAGTTGTGAGTTTGTTGAATAAACAACTCATGTAGATTATTGTGTGTGGAGATATTGGTGGGATATATGAGAGAATAGTGGTGAGTGATCATAGGAGAGATTCTCTAGGAGAGATTAGTGGGATAATATTGGTAAGCCTCATCTCCTTGTTTATAGGAAATGGAAAGGCTATATATTGTAAGCTCTCTCATCATGTAATTGCTCCATATTATTCAATCAATAATATAGTGTGTTTATTATATTTTTGCTCTTATTTTGTGCTTATGTTATTATCTTCATTCTGCAACATTGTCTCTTATTGATTTGTGCAATTATATAATGTAATTGTTGCTTATTTATAATAGATAAGCTATCAATTTCACATCATCTGGTATCAGAGCAGGCTAGGGAAATTTATGAGATTCATTGCAGGACAAAACCGCAGCCTCTAAGATGCAGATATGAGAGTTTTGAAGCTTTCATTGCCATTTTCGGAATTCTGATCTGAAAAAAAAATGACTGGTAATTCACGTTTTTCTCAAAAACCCAGATTCGAAATTTTCTGAAATTTTTTGGGGTTGTTACTTTGTATTATTTAAAACTTCTGTCAAAAAATTACAGAAACCCATTTCGTATTTTACGAAAAATCGTGGAAACAATTCAGACGGTTTCTAATTATTCAAAAAAAAAAAAAAAAAATAGTGACTAATTTCTAGCAATTAAAATCTGATATGCTTTATTATTTTGGATAAATATAAAGCTGATTATTATTGGAAGGGTGCATTATCGGTTGAAACCGACACCTAATAGAATTGTAAAATGAGCCTCAAAGATAAATTCAGTTGAGTTAACATCATCGCGATGGAGGCTGGAGGCAACGGAGGCAGGAGGGCAATCGGCGACCTCTCGTCAGGCACCATCGACGAGGCCGCAGTATTGATTTGGTGGCCAAGTATTTCAGTTGTGTGTTTGATTATTGTTTGTAATAAGAACAGATGTCACATTCCTGTTCAGAGTTGTATTTCCTTTTATAAACTCCTGATGTAAATATGTGATAGTAGAAAGATAAAAGCACAAGAAAAAGCAGCATCATGTTTTTCTTGAAGAGGATGAACAGAGGTTCATGAGCAGGGGCTCGTACCTAGGACAGAGGTCCGTTATTGTCGAACAGGGGTTCGTATTTGCTGAACAGAGGTTCAGTGTACCAAGATCATGAGCATGCAGAGGCAGGCAAGCTGTAGAAGACGTGTGAATGTTTTTCTCTACATTGTTCACATTAGGGGAGTGTATGTGTGGAAATATCGAATGTTAACAATAGGGGAGTGAATGTTAGGAATATTAGATATTGTGAACATTAGATATTTATATATTTGTGTGTGTGCAAATATATATTATATATTAGTGTGAGAAAAATAAAAGATTGTAATATTATTAATATGAGTCATAAAACAACTCATTATTAATAATATAGGATATTGTATTAGTTGTGAGTTTGTTGAATAAACAACTCATGTAGATTATTGTGTGTGGAGATATTGGTGGGATATATGAGAGAATAGTGGTGAGTGATCATAGGAGAGATTCTCTAGGAGAGATTAGTGGGATAATATTGGTAAGCCTCATCTCCTTGTTTATAGGAAATGGAAAGGCTATATATTGTAAGCTCTCTCATCATGTAATTGCTCCAAATTATTCAATCAATAATATAGTGTGTTTATTATATTTTTGCTCTTATTTTGTGTTTATGTTATTATCTTCATTCTGCAACATTGTCTCTTATTGATTTGTATAATTATATAATGTAATTGTTGCTTATTTATAATAGATAAGCTATCAATTCCACATCATTTTTCAATTTGATCAAACTATTCATTTATAGACTTAACCTAAAAGTAAACTTTTTTATCTTCTACTACACTTTTAGGTTGAATTTTTTGAAAGAAAAATTGAGTTCTCTTGATTTTGAAGACTTACCAATTTCCTCCTTGTAGTAACTCCAACATCTTTCTTTCCCAAAATTTGATTTTCAGGATGATCTCTCCTAATTTTCCTTGATGGATCCTTGGTGTCTTTCCTTTCTTCCTCATCATCTTCTTCCTTGTTTTCTTGAAAAACACCATATTATTCTTATTTAGAATCATCCTCATTTGGTTCTTCTCTTAACATAGAAAATGATCTCATAGAATAAGATTCATCAAATTTCACACTAGCGCTTTCGACTATGGATTTAAACCTCTTGTTATAGAAAATATAAGTTGCATTTCTTGTGGAATAACCCAACAACATAACTTCATCAAATATATAATAAAACTTACCAATTGATTTTCTTCAGTCCTTTTAATGAAGCATCTACATGTAAAGAATCCAAAATGTTCCAAATTTGCTTGTCTTCCTTTCCATAGCTCATAAGTAATTTTTTCACAGTTTAATCTTAGTTGACATATGTTAAGAATGTAGATAGTAGTACAAATTAATTATTTCCAATATCCATCTGGTAATTTAGATTCATTCAAGATGGTCCTTTCCATCTCTGAACAATTCTATTATTTCTTTCAACCACCCCATTTTTTTGGGGAGTTCTAGATACTGAAAATTACCTCTTAATGTCATGAAATCTACAAAACTCATCAAATGAATCAAACCAAAACTCACCTCCATTATCAGATCTAATGCATTTTATTTTTCCATTCTTCTCATTCTCAATAAGGTCTTTAAAAGACTTGAAAACATCAAAGGCATATGATTTGTTTCTCAAGCATGCTACCCAAGTATATCTAGTAAAATCATTAATAAGAAGCATAAAATAATAATCATTTGAAGTACTTTCAGTCCTCATATTCCCACAAAGATCAATGTGAATCAGCTACATTGGACTAGTGGTAGAATCATGTTCATTAGTCTTGAACCTCATTTTATTTTTCTTTCCATGTAAGAAACCATTGTACAAAATATCATCTGGTTTGTTAAGATTTTCATATTTCTCACATAGTTTTTAGATCTGATCTTAACAATATTATCAAAGTTTACATGACCTAATATTCTATGCCACAACCAACAATCATTCATCTTACTCATTAGACACTTTTCCTTATTGAGTTCCTTAAGAATGAACATATTAATGTCTATTATCTTTCCTTTTTGTAACAACCTTAACAACTTTAAATTTTTATCCTTTCTTAATTTTGTATCCTTTCACATAAAAAGATAGAACATACCCATGTTTACATATTTTTCTTGACCGAGTAGTTGTGTTTCAAGCCTTCAACATATAAAACTTCCTTCGTAATTGATTTTCCATTTTTGAAACCCAAATAACCTCTTCCTAAAATTATTATGCTAGAATTGTCTCCAAAATTAACTGTTCTTGAAGCATTTTCCTTTAGTGTAATAAACTTATTCTTATCACCTGTCATATGAGCTGAGCATCCACTATCAATATACCAAATCATATTTTCATCTTGACTATGAAAAGTAGTTTCAGAAAGACCATGCACTTAATCAATATTCAAAGTGGATGAGATAGATGTATATGGAATTCCATATATCAAACCCTAAGGGTTTCAAATAATCTCTCATGTTGATCAATGGAAACATACTAGCTTGCTCTTGACAATACTCCATGATTGTGCTTCAGAAGATCTCCTTTTAAGTGATTAGACTTATCCAAAAGAATCTTGTCTGATATAAATTGTTGGAAGGAAAATGAACTAAGAGGGGGTAAATTGGTTCATATAAAATTAAATAATATTTCAAATTATTTATTGAAAACAAAATATCACTTAACCATTCATTAATGTGTGTACACTACAAAATATCACATATGTAATAAACCATGAAGAAAGAGAATAAAAAAAGACACAAGATATGAGTGGAAAGCCCTCAAGGAGAAGAAAAACCATAGAAACACAATATTTATATTGATATATTTCTGATCTAGTGATTCACCAATCCCACAATGAGAACTAACTCCTAGTTTAGTAGAGCTACAACCCGAAAGGAGCACCAATTTCACAAGTAGTCTATAACCTCCTAGATGATAAATAAAACACTCAAAGACATTTTAAATAAGATTTATTATGTATTTATGATTCCAAAATTATAAGGATCACAAATTCAGCTCACACTCCTCCAAACCCTTGTTCAAACCCTTAGTGTTCAATATTTCACAATCAAGCACTTCTTCACTTCTCAAAGCATAAAACTATTGATTACACACTTATAGAAATTCCTCAACATGAAATTTTTTTATCAGTCCTAAATTTATTCTCTCACACTTGTAAAAAAACTTCATCTAGGTCTCACTTCTTGGGCACACATAGCTTGCTTGAAAATCACCCAAAATAATGCTTTTATAAGCTCCTTCTTGATTAAAATTCAATAAAAAGAAACTTTCCTCCATTATATCGACTAATTAATCTCAACAACATCCCATATACTTTTCATAACAGCTATAAGTGACCCATATGGGTCAATTGACCTACCCAAAAACAACATTCTATGCACCAAAAACCTCAAAATCCATGCATTAGAATGAAAAAATCTCCTAAAACCGAAAATATTTTTAGTAATGATATAAAAATTAACAAAAATGTTTAAAATAACATTTAAACATCATCTATGGTCATAATTATCATTAACTAATCATATTATTTCATTTAATGGGCCCAATAGCTAATTGCCTTCACAAAACACATGTTTCCATCACCATGTCTTCACCTTTTGGATTCAATATCATCACATAACACCTAAAAATTGAATTTTATCACTTTATAAATATTATATAACCTTTAGAACACTTCTTAACATGTTAAATCTCATGAAACATCCACTAGTTCAAACTACATCAAATTTTTCCTTCACCAAATCAAGTTACCTAAAAAGAGTTTTACAAACGCAGCTAGTTTGCACCCTTACTGACACATTAAATACCTCCAAACAAATTAAATTTACTAAAAATTAATCCCTCTTCAAATTCTAGGTGATATCAAGCATTACCCAATCTATATCACGCTCTAACCAACTTAATATTTCAACAAGAATAGTTTTGTCTGGATAACCAAAAATATTATTTTCCTTAAAGTAACCTAAAAACCATAAAAATCTCATCATAATGAGATAAAAATTACATAACTAGAAATATATTGAAATTATATTTCCAACATAATGTGAATCACCTCCTAACTCCACCCGTAGCTCCCGCAATGTCCATTTTATCAAGATCGCTTCTAATTGCTCAAAAGCGCCCTTTGACCAATCAACCTAAATGAAGAAAAAATGACCATGAAAATGCATCACCATGACATAAAAAATTAATGAACATCAATAAAAATCACATATATCACACAAATTTCATTTAGTTTTCTGCTCCTTTAGACAACCGTATCCCAAAGAGAACTTCTTCATAAACTAACCTGTTTGAGTGGGGTCCACTCATCACCATAACCTATACCATTCTTTCTAGAAATATAGAGGAATCATATACATTTTCCAATCATGATAAATTTACTTGGAAGTACTTATTTCCATTTAGTAACCAAATATCGAAACCTCTTTCAAGCTAGGGTTTCAAACTCATAACAAGTTGTTTACCTTCTTAACATTCGTTCATAAAAATGTGATGATGAAATGACCTCATTATTTTTGAAACCATATATATTACATTTATAAACATAATTTATAGCCACAATATCCCTTATAAATAAAATTATTCAAAGTGAGCATTAGAAGATGTAATTGAAAGTGGAAATGCTCTTCTTCTTGACCATGTTTCACCAAAACTGACATAACATGCAAAATACTCATCATGACAACCTGAAAATTTTCCCATAGCATAAGGATACACCATAAATTTATCTCCAATCATCATCATTCCATAAGTATCTCTCAATATCTCCATCTCATCTCATTTTCATAGCTACCCCTTAGGGTTTTACACTATAGAAGCTAGGGTCAACTGAAATAACCTCATAACACATCAATAAAACTCTCCAAAATGTCCTAAAATACTTGGAACATCATGATACAACTTCCTACATTCATCCATGAGCTCATATAGCTCCAAAAATCACTCTCATGCTATCTAACAACCATACTTGGTCCAAATAAGCACCTAAAACATAGTCACCAACATGTATCTACACCATGAAGCTCATAAGAGTGCCAAATAAGTCTTGAAGCATTATCTCAATCATTCTAACATGTTTTTCAATAAACCAAGAAACTCTAACCTTTAATTTCCTTCACCTAGGTAGGTTAGGTCACCTAAATAGGATTATAAGAACAAGCCATCCTCTCTTAATCAACTGTGTCACCATGAACATACCTGAATCTCCATATCATCATCACTATAAGAATCATCTGACCCTACTCCATCATCCATTTTTCATTAATGAGGTTTTTCATCAATGACAACACCTATGTAGCACTTACCAACAAAAATACCAACAACATTATGGGTTTTACTACATAGCCTACTGAAAAGGATAACCAAGTATTATTCATTCCACTTAGCATATGGATTAGAAGTAGTAGTCCGAATAGAATTCATACTCCTAAGTATCAAGGTGGAAATTATATTTATAATGAACGAAGAATCATCACTGCATGAAAGGCTCATAGAATTGGAGAAATAAGATGAAAAAATATTCCTAGCCACATACAACCAAACACAAGAAATATGAATATAAAAATCATCACACAATTGAAATTTCAAACACAAAAATTTTGATGCAAGAGACAAAATAATTTTGTATGATAGTAAATGGAAAATACCATACAAATTAAATATCAGATGGCTAGGACCATACATATTTAAAGGCATTTTACCTTCAAGGGTGATAAAAATTAAAACATTACAAGATAAAGAGATAAAAAAATATGTGAATAGAATGTGGTTTAAGGAATATAATTCCATGGAATAAATAAATAATTCAAAATTGGAAAAATAATATATATAAAAAATAATAAAATATATGTACTCTTCAAAATAAGAAATTTGGCGAAGTTGATGACGAGGAAGGTGAAAACAAGTAAAAAGGAAGAAAAAATGATAAAGTAAAGAAAGAAAAATTAAAGAAAAGAAAGAACAAAACTTCGGG
This sequence comes from Taxus wallichiana var. yunnanensis, assembly GCA_018340775.1. Taxonomy (NCBI): domain Eukaryota; kingdom Viridiplantae; phylum Streptophyta; class Pinopsida; order Cupressales; family Taxaceae; genus Taxus; species Taxus wallichiana. The sequence continues at coordinate 393,427,295 of CM031236.1, forward strand.
AAAACCTACGTAACAAAGTTACCTACATAAAAGGTTATGGACTAAAGAAAAAGGAGAAAAAAACTTGGAATGAAGGTAAGAAGAAAACTTGTAGAAAGAAGGGAAAAAGAAAAACCCATAAGATGAAGGAAGAAGGAAAAACTTGTAGAATGAAGGTAATAAGACAAAGCCACAAAACAAAGACAATGGAAAAACCCATGAAATGAAGGATAATGTGTAGAAAGAAGAAAAAGAGGAAAATCCATTAGAAAATCCACACAAAGAAGAAAAGGTACAAAACAAAAAAATGAGAAAATCAAAATCATGCAGAACAAATGGAAGGAGGGAAAACCATGAAACTCAAAAATGACACCAAAAAAATAAAAATAAGTTGACATGGTTCTTCATCAGTTGGTTTTCTTGAGGACGAGACAATGTTTGAAGTTTGGGGATGATGTTGACAGGGTTATTCATCGATTTTGGATACTAAGGCATAAATAAAGAGGAAGCCAAAAAGTATTGTAAAATACGAAAAATAATACAAACGATGCGAGAACACTATAAAATCCACATAAATTTGTAAAATTTGTGGAAGAATATAAAAGTTGTCGAAGACTACAAGAAAGCGTGGAAGCCTACCGAAGCCTCTAAAAAAAAAAATAGAATACTAACTAAATAGATGGATTCGACACAAAAATAAGTGACTTATGGATAATCAACATAGTAAGATACTTATTTTTATTGAATGGAATAACTATATATATAAGTTAGTGAGAACGTAAAGAGATAATGATGGATAGATGGATGGAAGGTACAATGTGAGTAATTATGAGAATATAAGAAAGTAGATAGAAAGAGGAATGAATGAATGATGTAATGAGAGTGTGTGAGATAGATGTGTAATACATATTTAACTTTTATATTGAATGAATAAAGAGAGATGTTTGATGAAATGAGAAATGTTTATTTCTTTTAGTTTATTTCTTTATGTTTTACATTATAATTTGAATTCCACTCCATGTACATCCTTAATGAGAGGGTGAACTAGTTTACCCTCACATTCATGTTGATGCTTAAGGTCAATAGTTATAAATACTATTTAAACCTATCTAAAATAGTTTGTTGGGTTCCCCTCTCCACTTAATGTGGAGGTTGTAATTAACTATAATTAATTAGAGTGAGATGTGAAATGGTACACTTGGGTGAAAATGATTTCACTCACCCTATAAAAATGGAGGTAAAAATATTATGAGATATTACATTGGAAAATTATCTAAGATAGTGTAATGATCAAGTGATTTTGTGGACTCGAGGATGAATTGGAAGTGTTGTGTAAAACTTGTAAATTCTCAATAAATGAAAGTTCTTATTTTGTGTGGTTTTTATTGTGACGTTTTCACCACATACAAATGGTTTTGCACATTTATTTTTACCCATTTACATTTTTAAAGTTATTTAATTATTTTTCTTGTATACCTAAATTATAGTTTTGGCATATTTATTGGATATTTGTTTTATTTTTTTAACTCATTAATCTTCCTAAATCTAACATTGTACGTAGTATTATTAATTCCTAATTTTCTTCAAGAATTACTTTTTCGAGGGGAAAATTTATCAATTTACTCATTGGAAAGGAAAATGAATTTTTAAGAACATCAAACAAAGAAAATTTACTAAACATTTAAGATTTAAAAAAATTCAAATGCAAAATCCCCAATTCAAACAAATTATACTAAATATATTATTGATTTTTTTAGCATGTGGAACATAAAGCTATTTTATTTTAAATATAAATACTAGTATTGACACTAAAAAATAACATTTAGAAAATATAGTTAACTATATCTAAAGCTAAGTTTATTTGGCATTTCTCAAGTTCCTACTGTGCAAGTGGTTACACCCATTAAGAACTACTTGTGCATTTGGGATTTGGAATTTCATTTGCATTTTGCTTTTCAAACACAAATTGTAAGTTGCCAATTGTCTTATAATGTCTAGGTAATGGACCGTATGGATTATATTAACAATGAGATTAGAATTCACTTCCCCAATCTTGCGCATGACTTCTACTAGTTCCTCACACCTTAGTAAACATAAAAACACCATGAAAAATTAAAAAATTAAAATAAAAGTTGTTTATTCAAATTTATATATAAAACCAAACATGAGATATTTTTTGGGAATAAAATAGTGATTCAAACCCTAATTCATTACAAGGATTGAAAAATAATCAAATTTAAACTATTTAATCGGTATTTGGGAGGCATGTAAAAATTTGGTTTTCAATAGTGAGGTCCACTCTTGTTTTGGAAGGGGACCCGCTCCATGGTATATTAGTGTAATTTTAATTTTCCCAATTACACTATAGTTTTTATGCCATATTATGTCATGTATTCTGTCTTGACACATGGTAGTATTAAATCCTATGTGATTTGGGGATTTGGAGTATTACCATCAGATTGTCCATGTTGGTTGAAAATATTTCTACCTTTCGTATGTTCCCCAAATGTCAACACATTAATCTACATGTCATCCACAAACATTCCACAATGCTCCACACATTGTCCTTAGCGCATATTTCCTATACCCCATGTGAATTTAAATGGTAAATAAATTGGTTGTCAAGCCATTTAAAAATTTATACCACTACGTATTTAAACTTCAATTCCTAATGTCTACGCAAAATGTGGGATTAAATAGTTTAAAATAATAAAGTCAAAACACATGCTTTGGTAGCCAATTTCCCAACATATGATTTGAACCACTCACCACATAAGAAAAATATAAGGGTTATAACCGTCCCTCCATGCCTATGTATACACTATAAAAGGTGATTTTTTGTATTAGAATATAAGTTGGTCGATGGTGTGTAAAGCCCCTAAGGGATAGTTTTTGCATTTGGTCGTTTTTGGCCCACTTAGAGTCATTTTAAGGAGTATGATAGAACTAGAGAAATGTGTATAATTCTTAGATGATCAACCCGAGCCTTTTATTTTATTGAATGGTTTTTGTTTGGTGTTTTTATAAACCATTTTTATGCCACTTTTGATGTATAACATGGGAAATAAATTTTACAGATCTTTATAGGAAGGTGCAAAACATTGTTGATCAAGTTCAAAGTTATTTTTAGTGCCCACATTTTACACACCCAAATACAACAGTAAAATACCAGGATAATTTTTTTTTGACTTACATTGCTCACTACACACAACACCGTAAGGGCTCCAAGTACAAAACTCAACTCACATGTGACAATCACATAAGTCATCAACTCACATAGAAACATGCAGACGACATCGACATGTCGATGCCACACTTTTCCCAACGAACAAATACTAGCAATAACACAACCACAATAAAAAGGGACTTAAGGATTGACAACCCACAACACAACATTACCATGGTTACGTCTAGAGTACGTTAAACATCCAATAACATTATTATGTAAGTAAATTTTTCTCCTTTTTCCACCTACATGTTTTGAAAATTTGTTTCACATTTCACTTATTGTTCAACCATTTAATTTTTCTCTTTACCCTTATGAAAATCTTCATAACTTACATAAGTATTTTCCATATTTCAAATTTCATACAAAATTCTAATTCTCTCATTCTTATGTTAAGATTATGCTTCCCAAAATGCTTATTCAAAGTTTAGAATTTAACCTTGCTACACAAGTGAACCTAACGTGATGTCAAGATGAAATCTTGGGATTAAGGAAGACATAGATTTGAAATAGATTTTTCCCAAGAACATCCATCGATCACGGAATAGTTATTTCGCTACCATTATTATTATAGTTCAATAACTTGTTGAATTCCAAATTTGATTTTTATATGTATATCTTTTGTTTTCTCGACGTTTGGTCACACCAAGGTAATTTATATTCTTTGCAACGCATGAAAAAGTTTAATTAAGTTATAAGGACTCCAAGATTGACCTTAATCCTAATCTCCAATCTCGTGTGCAAATTATATGATATGCTCTTACATCGCACTAAGGTCTCGTTCTTAGCATTGTTTTGTAATCAGGAGTTACAGAAGTATTTGACTAACATCTTGAAGGGGTACATGATCGGAAGAATTGTAAACTATACATGAACCACAAGTGACACCTCCTAATCAGCTGAGGTTTGGTTTCTTCCAATATGCACTTAATGATCCACGCCTCAACTATATAAGAGTTTAAGGCAGGCAGACATATTTATACTAAACCACATTCAAGAAAATACCAAGATGTTATTTTGATAGAAACCAAGGTAGCACCGCTTAATCGTTCCTTCGAACAAGGACTCATAAGGTGACTTCTAAGGCGGTCTTCAACACTCAACCTGGTGTCGGACCTGAAGAGAGGGCATTCTTCTCGCGATTACCAAAACTAGAAGGAAACCGCATACTCTGGATAAAGTTGGACCATGTCATTCCTAAAATATGGGTTCACGACAATGTCGCTAGACATAATGACTATGACGGTAAACTCCAACTAGGGGTTTTATTTACCTAACCTAGGAGGTCTCATCGAGTGTAAAGCTTAAGTTCGTTCTACGGTTTTAAATTTCTTATATGGTAAAAAGGATCACACATGCAGGCAAGTTATGCATGAATATTTTATTAGGGTTGAGTGTTCCCATTAAAACTCTTTATTACGTTTACAAGGTAAGAAGATAACCCAGTAATTAATTTAATCGTTTATTGAATACTGAGAAAGTACTACAATATATTAACTTCAATTTCATTTACTATAAATATATCAAACCCTTTTTCCATACACAACTAAGAATCAAATTGAACCGGTGATTAGATGCACATTTCCTAAGATATCCCTAAAACTAGCATCTCATACATATTAACAAATTTCAATTATAACTTTTCTGTAACAAGAGACTACATTAGACAGTTATTCATTTTACAATGACCTATAAAAATTACATTAATAATAATTAAATTACACATCACCTTTTTCATCGTCATTCTTCCATCCTGCAAAACCCACGTGAGCATGATATCAGCGATAAATCGCTGGCATGGCATCCACCCTAATCAATCATAATTATCATTTTTCAGTTTCCCATTTACATAAGATAAAAATTACAATTTGCAATCGAAAAAAAAGGTTTAGAGACATGTATTCATTACATTTCATTTTGCTTCTTTTTGTAACCTAGGAGAGAGAAAGAGAAGGGTAGAGAGAGAAAACACCATTTGGTCAAAAGTTCTAATACACACAAAAAGTTTCATTATAGTGTTTTAAATAGTTATTTACATGTGTTAAACATTTTCAGGGTGATTTGGCAACCCTACGAGGTCCCGTCAGCTTTCTATTCTTACATTTTCTCACTAGCTACAAAATTTCAAAATGGGCTCGGAGGCTAAGAAACTACTTCCAAAGGTTATTTTGATGACACACACCATGATTAACTTTCTACGTGTCCCCAGATATACCAAGAGTTCATAGCAATTGACAGAATTGAAAAAGAGCGACACGGTTTACGTTTGGCGGCTAGTTTTCAGGGCCACTGGTCGTAGTTCACCCAGTTGTAAAATGACAAAAGTTAGCTCGAGGGCCTAGAAAACCGCATCCAAAACAACGACATTCGATGGAGGAGCACGCAATGAGACATCTCCTACTAGTTCCCCTATATAAGGAGAATTCATCAGATTCGATGAGACTGAGAACTAGAGAACCATTTTTAAATGGCAACAAGTTTTCTGGAGCGATAAGACGAAATTGGTCCAGTTTGACCTCGTCAAACTGCTGACCGGAGGCCTACAAAATGGCTTCACCAAACTATCCCGAAAAGTTCTCTTTCCTATACTAAATGTTCCATGCAATTTTTCTAGTATAAACACTAGAGGTTTGCGAAGACGGGAAGTAATTTCTCCATTCAAGTTTCAAATGGCGGTTCAAAATGAAAGCCAACTTTCTAAATTTAATAGCTTTCTACTGTTGTAAACCAGTGTAATAGGGCTCCTATAAGAGCGTCAAAAGGATGTCATATGTTCATTTGGGTCAAACCAAAGGTCAAGGTGACTCCTCGTATACCAAGGTACACGAATGAAACTTCACATCTCGTTTCTAGAGTTCGAAGGGTACTTAGTGAGTCTCCGAAAATGCAAAAATTTAACTATTTAAAACAGGAGGAGAAGGTCAACTTTATCAATGGGGAAGTCAAATTCATCTGTTGATAAAATGATATTGGAGTGATCTAAAGGGTAAGAGTTTTCTAAATCATCTAGAAGTGAGGGTGAAAGTTCATGTTTTAAAGTAGACAAGTTATTTTGACTTCGAGAGTTGCGACACGACACTTTATTGTTTTTGCAATGAGTTGAAGGGACATTTAACTGGTATTAAAAATCTAATAATTTAAAATTCTATTTAGTTGCAAAAGAGAACTAAAACATGAGAATTATGAGAGGTAAGGGAAGAAGAACCATGCCTGGAAATGATGAGTGAAATGGTACAAGGGGCTCCAAGCGGTTTACACTCGTGATCGTCGAGACCACCATTGTTGCCATCTGATGCCAGGTAGTCACGTGCAAACCAAGCCATTCGTTGTGCACCCATGTCTCATCGAAAAGAACCATTTTGTGTTTTCAAGAAGTCATCCCGATCCAGAGACCGCATTTTCTATGTCAACAGATCACACGCCTTTTCAACAAAATTCATTTTTGTGCATACGAATACTCTGAGGAACAACTTTCAAATACAATGCATAGGAAGCATTAATTAATGGTTCTAACAGAATAGTCCAGAAGCTTGCACTTGGAAGAGGTGAGGCAATAATTCTTGGCATGATTCTACAAGAGGCACTCATGCCATCGAAGTATTTACAACCCTCATGCACTGAACCTGCATGGCTGAAAGCTAATTAAACCAAAAATGAAGCTTACAAGGTCAGGGTATGTTCCATAAGACCACATCTCTTGAGGCATTCTGCCAAACAGATCACAGGCCTTTTCTACACATCCATTTTGTGCATATGCTGCCATCATGGCATTCCATGAGACAACATTTCTTTGAGGCATTCTATCAAAATTGATCAGACACCTTTTAATGAGACCCATTTTTGCATAACCTGTTATCATTGCAAGTCCCTGGAACTGCATTTCTTCCCTGCATTTAGTCAAACAGTTCACATGCTTCCATGTTTTACATATGTATATGCTAGGGCACTTGCAACTGAAACATACAAGGATCCCTTCTCCATAATGCTTTGGCGGATGTCTGCACCCAGTTTCAAAGCTCTTATTTTGCCACAGGCTGGGAGTATGCTAGCAAATGAAAACTGAATGGGTTAGAGACCTGTTTGTTGTGTGGTGAAATAGTGTGACTACCCCCTGAGGAAAACCCCCATTTTTTTTAACCCAGCCGTAATCCTATTCCATGAGCAGCTGTCTAGTTCTTTCATTTGGTCAGACACTAAAAACAACGCCCACCAATGCCTTGAAACTACCACATCTGAAAAAAATTCTCTTTATTTTATTCACGCAGGAGTAGGCTCATTTTTTTGTTTTGGACACTAGGTGGGTAGATGCTGGCATGGGCTAGGACCAAATCCTTCCATGAGAAGACATCTGGCGAAGCATTTTTGACAAAACAACAAAAAAATGCCCAAGCACAATGATTCAAGTAAAAACATGCGACCATGGCAATCCATGAAACTAGGTTTCCTTGCCATGCACGTGAATGGAGGGGAATATGAAAAAAATATCTCTAGTTCTACTCTGCTGCCACCCCCCAAACTCAACCATTCCAAAAGCCAAAAAGACAAAACCCTAACTGTGATTTTTGAACTTTTTCACCTTCCTCCACTTGCCCTAAACCGCCCAACATTCACGGGCATTTTAATTTTAATTCTTTTATTTCATTTTTATTTTATTTTATTTTATTTTTGTTTGTTTGTTTGTTTTAACTAAATAAAAACACAAACAAGCCTAAAACAAAGTAAAATGATAATAAACACAACAATAATGATCACCACATTAACAAAGATAACACAAATTTATTAATAATAATAATAATAAAATAACGCAAAATTTATTAATCATAGCCCGTCAACAATGAGTAAAACAATAATAAGTACCAAAATGACAATTCAATATAATAATTATTATGTAGACGTTCCCCTTCAGGTTGGACATGCCCTAACAACAACGAGACACCAATGAAACCACCTAAAGAATTCGAGAATGAGATTCTCCTTAATAGGGTAGTCAAACAGGGTGGAATCCAACAAGAGATCAACATGAGCACGACGACATTACACGCTTAGCAACACGATCATTGAAGGAGAAAAGGAACAAATTATTCTTTGTAAGTTTTAAATATTGTACTTGTAAAACAATTGTTAATATATCAAATGGAATTTTAAGCTATCCCGGTGGCGTAGCCTAATAAGTGGGTCAAATTCACTATCAATGATCTTTTGTGTATTCAATATGCATTTGTTTATTTTGATATTTACATATTTAAATCATAAATTAATTAATTGGATGCAATGATAACATTTTCAAAATGTTTTCAAAAATTATATTTTGATCTTTTGTATTGTGAAAATTGGATTTGATTAATGAGTTTAAGTTCAGTTTTTAATTTAGTTTTGGTGAACATTTAAATCATATATTGGATTAGATTTAATTGATTCATATTTTTCAATTTCGTGGAAATGATGAAGTTTTAAAGTATCTATTTTCATAAACAAGTGATAGATGCATCAATGTTAGTTTACGGATCATGTTATGGTATCAAAGTTGGATAAAATGCTAGATTAGATTCTTATTACATGTTTTGATATTATATTTTAGTTAGTTTTATTTTATGTTTATGCAGCCATTTGGGATTTTTAATCTTCCATTTGTAGTGTACTGGTTGTTGGCGAGTACACGTTGTTTGTAGAAAACATGTAACCATGTGATGGGATGGGAAAATTGATCTCTCTTGATCTCACTTGTAGGGTGATTAAGATATGGTAATTGAATCCAACTGGTTAGCATTGTGCATAGTGTTTGGTAAGGAAAAAACCAGATTGGGAATCTTTCTTTTAGGGTATAATTATTATATATTGTTATTCCTATGCCCTCTAATTTGGAGCAATTGAAAATTCCATTCCATTTTAAGATATGAAGATGTTATTTTGAAAATTTTCAAGAAATTGGAGAGTGTTTTTACAATCAATTTATTAGGTACTAATCATTTAATTTATTTGATTTTATATTCACAACATTTTTCTATGCATTTCACAATGCAATCTTTAATTTTCTTAAAATTTAACTATTTGCTAACCATTTCTCAATAGGGTGTACGGTTATTAGTTTGAAATGAAGGAAATATTATTCTAATGTTTTTGGTCTATGAGAAAGCAGAAAATTTACACGGTTTGTGTGGCCTGTTTGAAAAGATATGCCTTGTTTTGGAATTATTTGAGAAATTTTAAAAACGGGGTTTCATAACTACCTCATTATACAAGAGATTTTATATGGTGTATCTTTCCATTAAATTTGGTTAACCATGAAGAGAGATCAACCCTTGATTTGGTAAAGCGAGAGGTATAATGAATATTATTTGATTGCATTTCTGAAATTGTTGATTAGCATGCATATTTTTTAAACATTATTTTGTGAGATTCTTTTTGTAGGTAGAAATGATATTCTCCCATTATATTTTGGATATGAATTTATAATTTGGAGTCACATATAGTGAAGATTTGAGTGTCATGTTTAACATGCTCAGATTTATCTTCTCACATTTATGGTTTATAATTTCCTTTATGATTCATATAGCATAATATACATATAACACTTATTTAACTAAATTTTACTTATTCTAGTCTAAGAAAATAAAAAATATGGCCAATAGTGGTATCTAATATTACTAGTTTTGGATTCCAAAACTAGTAAATATTAGAATAATTTTCACTCCAAAATCACACATGGATTCCAAGGTATCACATATATCGAGAATCGATATCGCATTTATTAATCCAAAATCACATATATTGGAATCCAAAATCACATATATTAGAATTTATTATACTCCAAAATCACATATATTGGAATCTAAAAATCAAAATATTGGAACCTATTATACCTCCTTTCGGATTTGGATATATTAGATTACTAAATAAATAAATGAATCTACAAATAATCGTTTAATAAATTGGGGAATACGAAATTGAAATGAAAAATAATAAATAGAACATGTTTTGTTTTCTTTGGACTAGCAATTTGCTAGGCTTTAAGTTTTGTTTTGGAATAAGGATCTTATCGGTTTTAGATTTATTTAATAATAAACTATGCAGATGTTAGAAAAATCATTTAATGATTTCAGGGAATCCAACATTGATCTGCAAAACAATAAACATAACATGTTTCTATTTTATACGGGATAACAACTGCTAGGCTTTAATTTTTGCTTTGGAATAATGTTCTTATCATTTTTAAATGTCATTAAGATTAAACTATGTAGATCTTGGGAAAATATTTTAATGATTTCATGGAAGCCGACATTGGTCTACAAAACAATAAACTGATCATGTTTCTTTTTTATACAAAGCGACTGCTAGGCTTAATTTTTATTTGGGAATAAGTTTCTTATCAGTTTTAAAATGTCTTTAAGATTAAACTATGCAGATATTGGGAAAATATTTTAATGATTTCAGAGAATCCAACATTGATATGCAAAATAATAAACATAACATGTTTCTATTTTATATGGGCTAGCCAACCTGCTCTTTGGGATTAATTTATGCTTTGGAATAAGGTTATTGTCAATTTTCAAAAAAATTAAGATTAAACTATAAATATCTTAGAAAAATCAAATAATGATTTCGGGAATCCAACATTAGTCTACAAAACAATAAAGCTGAATATGTTTCTATTTTATAATGGCTTACTGCATTGTTAGGTTAATGAAATTCATGAGAAGTGAGACACTTCTAGGTTCATTTAGTATGATGTGATTGAACCTTAGCATAACCAAAGAATTACTAAAGATATTTTGAAGAAACTAGCATAGGGCGACGATCCAGACTATGAGAATATAATTAAATGTAAAACCATTCCACATAAATTTTCATATTTAAAGATAAATATCAATTTTTAACCTATTGATACCTATGAAGAAGTCCTTAACCTACAAAAAATTACATGAAGCACCAATCCATGATATTAACAATCATCAATGGAATCTCATAGTTTGTGTAGGCACATCATCATGCTATTTACATACAAAATTCACGGGAAAAGTTGTAAGCATCCTAAAAGCCCCATAACTACTTCAAAACCTACTTACTAAATAAATTTTATAGGAATTGAATCACGAAACAAAACCAACAACAAACTATAGACTTTGGGAAAATATATTTGTAAATTTAGGACAGAAACTAAACCATTTACTCTTATCCCATCCTGATGGTATCTCCACAATAATTTCCACATTTTAATTATCTATGATTTATGCGAGAAGATGATGAAAACTACACGAGAAAATTTAGGGATTTCTACCTTGGCTCTTTCAAGAATTACAATCTCGTAGTTTTTTCCAAAGCATCTAACCCAGAGGTAATAACATGCACACCTCTATCCAAAGAGTTGATATCTAATTACATGTTAATAAATTTGCTCATCCAAAGTCAAATGATTTTTGTAGAATTAATTTCTAGAAGAATGAGATAAAATATAGGCTACATTCAAACCCGAGCCATGTAAAACACATCCCTTCTTCAAATTTATTGATTACGATCAATCATTAATTTCCATATAGTTTCACATGTCCACTTCCTCTTCCTCTTCAAATCATTCACGCGACAAACCACATCTTTTCTAACCATCCTCTCATGGCATAATTCCTAATTTTTCCATCCATCTAAGCTGAATAGGACTTACCAAAAACTTCATTGGTTAAGGATCTCTTTTTCGGCTTGGACTAGATTCTACACCTCCCATTAACACCATATTGTCAAACTTCAAATCACCGATGAAGCACTAGAATAACTACCTCAAATTTTTAACCCAAAATAGATTCACTTAAGTAATAAAAATCTCTTGCAAGGGATAGCTAAAAATCCCCGTTATGTACCTCACATACATGTAAGAGCATGTGATTACGCTCTGAATCCAAGAAAATATATCCCAATATCTCACCATCAATACAATAATAGATATAAGTGGACCAAGGAATTCTCATTTACTCTACCTCAATACCTTCCACCAATTTAGCATCCTTGATAGTAGGGATAGTGTCACTAGGAAAGGACACATCCCACACGGTTGAATTTTTAAATGATAATTGTCCCACAAATCGACACCCCTGTTAGCTAAAAAATTAGCCATCATATTCCTAATTCTTTTGACATGGGAGAATATAGTCTCGGAAAAGAAAGAAATAATTGATTTAATATTTAGAAAAATTATATTGGATCCTAGGCCTTAGAAATTTTACCTTGGTCCAAACCAATAATGGTTTTGTAATCTCCTTCAATCCACGAAGCTTCTAATTCAACTTTATTGTCTCTAATAATCCAAAAAAAAGAGGACCATGTGTTCCACCACATTGTTATAGGAGGCACCACAGTCAATAGCCAAGGCCAAAATTGGTTGGCACTTATAATCTCTTAAAATACAACCACATCCTACATTGTTAGGGTGGCCTCTAGAAGCACCATCAAAGCTTGATTTTATCTACCCCTCCTCTAGGGTCCTCCACACATCAAACATATTTTCCTTACTCCCTTATCGGGAGGAATATAGAAATATAATTAACAATAAAAGCATTTGATATATTTTTCATATTTAAATATGGATATGATATTAATTAAAATTAACTGTAAAACCATCCCAGATATGTATTCATATTTAAATATAGATATGAAATAAATTAAAATTCCTTTTATAAAGGTAGAATTATGGTAAATCATTTTAAGAATTATTTGAATTTCATTGTAAAACTATTTGTCACGATGGGATCCCAAATTCACAGAATAAATCATAGAAAATTAAGATTGTTTACACAATACCTATGAATGCACTGATTGTTGAGGTGGTTGGGAATTTTTCAATTCCTTAAATTCGTTAAACTGATGTGAACAATTTGTGCAGTGGAAATTTTGAAGTCGAGAGGATTATATGACATTAAAAAATAAAAGTAAGAGATTTAAAACTTAATGGTCACTAGGTAATGCCAGTGTAGCTTATCTAGGTAAATTAACATTAATAAAATTATAATTCACCAAAAATAAAAATATTATGTACCCTTTTTATATATTAAAATATATATTATCATTTAAATCCTTTATTATATTATAACATTACTAAATATAGTCACACACATTATACATAATAACATTATTAATATAGTCACATTATACATAATGTTGTTCTTAGATAAATATAGGGAAAAATTACATAATTTCATTTTATATATAGTAAAATTATTTTGCCCAAAGCTATGAATTGGATGGTTGATGGGTTCCCACCTAAAAGTATCAAAATATTATATCGATGAAGGGTTAGATATTAAACCAAACATCGGTATTAAAGATTGTAAACAAAAAGGAAAAATTGTAGCATGAATAATCGGGAATGAAAAAAGTATAGAAAAGAATGAAAAAAAGGGAAATGAATGAGAAACCCTCTCATTCCACCTCTAATTGGTCCCTTTGAGCCAAGCATTGCAATTTTCTGAGAAAGGAAAAGGATGAGCCAACAATAGTCTTGGCTGTACCACATGATTAGGAAGGGGCTGATTAGGTTTTGCAAGTATGAATAGGCCCATGGATGGTGCAGTGGAGACATATTCCCCATTGGAGTGACAATTTTTTTAAAAAATTAGAAAAATGAAGGGTGCCCGAATTTTTGATTCTGAGGCATCAAAAATCCTGTTGAGAAGCCACGAGAGGAGATAGATAAGGACCGAGATTGGAAAGTATAATATGAAGGCATACTTCGTCGGAGATTTAGCTAAACCCACATGATGACATGGGTAAATGAAATGGGAAGTGACCATAATGACCACTAGCTTATGTGCCCGAGAATAGCAGGAAATTAAACATGAAAACACCTACAATATCAGATTTGACAAAAGCTATCTCGGTGCTCTGGAGATAATCCACACCCAAGACTATCTCAATTACATTCAAAATAAGTGTGGAGCCTATGTAGAAGAAATTGCACGAGGACAGTGGAAGAAAAAGAGGGGAAATCTATTTGTATCTTCTTGCCATGTAATAGGATGAAAGGAACATAGGTATACGCCATGAGAGGGAAGGGGAAAACAAAGAGAGAAATGATAGAAAATGAGTAAGGTTCCTGAAAGCACAACCCAATAAAGTAGTCCTCGACATGTGTGAGGGAGTTTGGAGTATTAAAAATGGATGGTGTCATCAATATTTTCCCATGTATTGTCTTGATTCCAAAAAAAGGCTTCTGTTGATTGATAAACACACATTAGACAAAATAACATTACTAAAGATAGTAAGACCCATTATACAGAAAGGTGTTCTCAAATAAATTTAGCGATAAATTACAAAATCATAATTGGGTTATTAATTTAATGACATCATGGATGTCCTACACGCCGTCTTTCAAATCCTTTAATATGTGTAATATAGGCCATAATTCATGTATCAAGTAGTTGTTAAATGTGTTAGCAATTACATAGTTTCCACATCATTGCACTTGTTTATCTCTCTAGAGTCATCTATAAGAACTACATTTTTACAATTGTAAAATGCATTACTATTTCTCTAAATGGTGCTAATATTTTTGATAAATATGTTCATATTTACGGAACCTTGATAATCGGTACATTTGATCATGATGAAATCTTCTGTGTGAATATAAACTCAAAAGCTTGAACCTCAACCCAAATTATGTATCATAGGAATGAAGGCATCATGCGATTAACATTTCACATTATTTTCGATGTCAAAAAAATAAAATGGATGAGGGTGGTGAATTTTGATAAAAAAACATTTCTATTTCTTTTTTTTTTACATTGTACTAGAAATAACGATATGAAAAACAATAAACAAAACATGTTTCTATTTTATATGGGCTACATTGATGATTAGGCTTTATTTTTCTTTGGAATAAGGTTCTTATCATTTTTAAAATGTCATTAATATTAACATATTCATATCTAGGAAAAATCATTTTATGATTTCAAGGAAGCCAACATGGATATACAAAACAATAAACATAGCATATTTCTATTTTATACGGGCTATTTTCCGCTACGCTTAATTTTTTACTTGGAATAAGGTTATTATCATTTTAATTTTTTTGTAAAGATTAAACTATTCGTAACTAGGAAAATCATTTTATGATTTCATGGAATCAACATTGATACGTAAAACAATAAATAGTATATGTTTCTATTTTATACTGTTAGTGGCGTTAGGCTTAATTTTTACTTTGGTATAAGTTTCTTACCAGCTTTAAAATTTCTTTAAAATTCAACTATGTAGATATGAGAAAACTCATTTTACTATTGGTCCATGATCCAAAATTGTCTCTCTCCCTAGAAATAAATTTAAGGTAGTTATTTTATTTCATATAAATGTACAATAAATTGTTGGATTTGAAAGGAAAATATATAACTCAAATGCCAATGGTGTGTGTGGAAGTTTTCAATGATCTATAAGTGTTCTTGTGTTCTCATGCATGTATCGACCACGTACATAATTAATGTAGCCAAATTAAGAACAACCAGATAAAGCAATAAAATGAACTCCAAAAGAAAATAGATCTCCTTCTTCGTTCCCAAATAATGAATTACAATGTTTCCTAAATAGGAAAATAACTCCCAACTCGAGTTGCCAAGTAAACTCTAGCTAACTCTGACTAAATCTACTCTAGGTGGCGGAAATTACTATTTTTAGCAGTTTACTAGAACCTGCTATTCTTAGTAAGTTCGCATGCTTATTCCTACGGGCACAGAAATTGCCACGCATCTTCTACATCCCTAAATTAGAGGAATTGCCAACTTTCTAACTCAAAATGCAATTAATAGACTAAAATTAACTAATGCTCAAAAATAGGAAAAAACCAAACTATAACTTAAATCCTAATTTTCGGCCTCAAGATGGCGGATTTAGGGCCCAAAAACGTGTCGAAAACTTGCCCCAACCGGTAGGGCGGGTTGCCGCTGCGTTCGTCTCATCAAAACATGTGGTTTCAAAAAAAAAAACGGACTCAAACGGACACCCGGAGCTCAAGTTATGACCTTGTCAAGTTCCTGCTAATTCGGGCGCATCAATAATTCGGTGTAAATTAATGAACCGGTCTTATAGTTTCCATCAAATCTCCATTATGTTGGGGTTTAGAGAGTAATTTATTCATTGACTTCGTATGACAAGAATCTTATGTGATTGATCAAAAGAGTATTTTATTTTCACCATAGACATTAGAAAAAATGTCTAATATTTGTTGAATAGTATTTTTTAATCTTACATTGGTGGCATCCCTAAATGAAAATAAATTGGGTATCTCACAGACTAACTAATTTTTTTGATGAACATGTACCTCACCATTTTGAATCCATAAATGATTACCATAAGGAAATGTAAATATATGTTTATGTAGTTATTATCAATTCAGCACTAAATACTCGTTCAAATTATTCATTATTCATAAATCTAAATATACTGACCATATTATGAGGTATTTTGTTATCAATACCATAAATTCCAAATAGGAAACTTCAATTCCCAAAACTAGTAATTTTTAGGCTTTCGATTGGGTCTATGAAAACAACTCATAATTACTTTTGAACTTCCAAAAGAGATAAAAAATAGGTCAACATATTGTTGTGACAATATTTTATTTGGGTAATTCACCACAAACAACTTATAAAACTATATTCTCAATTAAACAAGTGAATATTTAAATAGTACCAACTTTTAAATTTGTAATATTAACATATAAAATTAAGAGTGACCATAAGAATGTATGAATTAATATAATTTTGAAAAATATTTTTAAATAATTTATTTTATTTTATTTTACGCAATTTTTTGATACCCTCTATAACACTCAAACCACGAGACAATATATGTAATATGTGTATGTACAAATAGATCATCAACCAAATATCTTTGAAACCATTTTATTCTTTATATTTCCTCCCAAGAAAACATTTTCACGATGGTTTTTATTTATGCCTATTGTAATACACAATGTATGCAGTAGATCCGAAAACAATATCGTCTCTACTCCAAATATTTTGGAGATCTTTTACTACAATTTCATCTTCTATAGAGAAATGTTATTTTCCCAAAAAATAATTGGTTTCAATTCAGCTACTATTTTTTTCAAATCCTTTATCAACTTTTCAACTCCGGTGGAAGAGAGATAGCTAGAACAAAATCCCACTTCACATTTTTCTGATAGTAACTTTTAAAATTCCTTGAGGCCACATTGTAATTTGACAATCTTGTTACCAAACTTGAATGGAATTTCCTTATGAGATTAGTTTTTATTATATAAAAATTCCTCTAAATCTAAAATAATTAAATAATCCTTTTGGCCAACTGCACATAAGTAATTTTTTTCAATTGTCCACAATTTAATATTAACCAATTAAAATAATCAACATTTCAATAGGTTAACACTTATTGATTGAGATTCCATCTTGGATTCCCTCACACTCCCCTCTACAGGTTCTTGTGATGCACATTCTATTTCAAATAATATTAATTAATTAAAAATAAATTTCATATCATGGTAAATAAATTCATGATACATCTTGCTTCTATACTAATGTACTACCTTTTACTTGACAATATTACATAACTATAGATGTATTATGTTTTGTTTTATCTGATCTAGTAGCCATTAGGTCTGATGTTTTCTTGGGAATAAGGATCTTATCAATTTTAAAATGTCTTTAAGATTAAACTATGCATATTTGAATATTTAAAATGCTCGTGGCCTAGCAGTATTGTTATGATAATGACATTCACGAGATGTGAGATTTTTCCAAGTTCATATCAACCAATAGAGAAGACATTCTTTGCATGGACTATGTTTGGTTGGATAATATTTTATGAGATTAGTGTTCTCCATGATTAAAATGGACATATAATCAAATAAATATAACGAATAAAGTACACACCCAACATACTAGTTTCTTTCTACGAAAATTGTGCATGACGTGTGAACAACCTCCCCATTTGGAATCAACACTATTTGTTTTTTTAAAGTTTTATTAAATATATGTACACAATGATGATCAAAAACTTATCACAGTAATAAATTTATAAAATGAGTTAATTCTAATCACCTTATATACATTCATTATATGTATGGTCAATGACATCTGGCGTAACAAGTTAAATGGGTTGCGATATATTAATAACAACATCATTTCCTTTGTTTTTTTATGTTGAGAGGAAAAGATGGTGTCTTCCTCTATAAGTTGGTTGTCTTCATAAATATTCTATGCATCAGTTCAAAGGAATTAAACTAACATAAATGTGATCTTAATAAATGTATCTATTTTTAAATGAGAATAGTAATGTTTTAAAAACATTTCTTGATCATGCAATTTAACAATAAAAATTGTAGATAAACCTAGGTAAACAAAATCATGTAATGCAACACTACGACATAAATTTCTATTATCACGGAATTTCCAAAGAGAATCGAGTGATCATATGAGACCAAAAATCATAAGATATCTCGTAAAAAAAAGATGTTTCTTTCCTCATAGGCTGATATCACCTGTAGTCACAAATTACTACAAAAGTTGTTCCATAAAATCTATGATGATTTCTTCTCTCTCCCCTCCTCGACATCAAAATTTTACGCGCATGATTATTTTGTACATAAGAAAAAACCTCTTCAATTTTCCATTGTTTTCATAAATCTATAACTGTGCCTTCCTGACTAATTCCCACTTATCTTTAACTTTTTACATGTAGGACCACAATAATAAGAAAAAGTAGGAGCACAATAATAACACTATTTAGCATACTAGATAAACAACTATAACAAGGTCGATTATTGAATTGGAAGTTATTACATTATACAAATTACATAAATCTATGATCACACATTACGCATTGAATGGATTAGTTGTGAAATAGATGAAAGTGTTGATTGGAGCTGTAAGGATATGCACATTAACAAGTAAAATCTTATGTGTCTTCCATCCTTGTTAGAATTTTTTCTTCCATTAAAATAATGTAGTTTTCTATAATTCTTTGAGCTTCCATTGGAAGAACCTCTGCCACTTCAGCATCAATTTTTCTTCTTGCTGATTTTTCACTTCCTTGGGAATCATCTTTTCTTTTTCCTTTTTTCTCTTCTCCCAAGATTACACACAAATGGTGGTAGTGATATTTATGCAGACTAGATTTTAGAATAATATTTGCTTCATTGCATTCTACCAATACAATATTATCTAGATATTTATTTTTCAAATATTTTAGAGCCTTTCCTCTCATTTTTCTGTCATCTTTTACTCTTGAGTAGTAAGATTTAAAAATCTTTTCTATGATGCTTGCCTCGATAGATCAATCAACCATACTTACATTGATTGCAATTAATTATATAGTAATGATAGAACACTTATTTCACTAAATCTGGACTTATTCTAGTCAAGCAGCAAAAAAATATAGCCAATATTGGAATCCAAAACTACTTGTTTTGGATTCCAAAATGTTAAATATTGGAATTATTTGGACTCCAAAATCACACATATTGGATTCCAATATTGCATATATTGGAATCCAAAATCACATATATTGGAATCCAAAATCACATATATTGGAATCCAAAATCACATATATTGGAATTTATTGCACTCCAAAGTCCCATATATTGGAATCCAAAAATTCAAATATTGGAATCCATTATACAGGCTAGTATCTGCTAGGCATTATCTATGCTTTGGACTAAACAAAACATGTATTTGTTTTATATGGGCTAATAATTGCTAGGCATTATTTTATGATTTTTATGTATAGAACATGTTTATGTTTTATAAGGGCTAATGACATGACCATTATTTATGTTATGTTATATACAAAAAATGTTTATGTTTTAAATGGGCTAGTGGACGCTAAGCATTATTTATTCTTTTTATATATAGAAAGTGTTTCAGTTTTATACGGTCTAGTGCACTCTAGGCATTATTTATTACATGTTATGTACAAAACATGTTTCTATTTTATACGAGATAGTGGATGCTAGGCATTATTTATGATTTTTATAAACAAAAATGTTTATGTTTTATATGGGGTATCAAATACTAGGCATTATCAATGTTTTGTAATAAGGTTCTTATCAGTGTTTAAATGTCTTTAAGATTAAACTATGAATATTTGAATAATTAAAATGCCTTGTGGCCCAACGGCTGCTAGGCTAATGAAATTCAAGAGATTTGAGACACTTCCAGGTTCATGCAGTATGATGTGATTGAACCTCAACATAACCAAAGAATTACTAAAGATATTATGAAGAAATTAGAAGAGGGTGACTATTTAGAGTAGGAGAATGTAATTAACTATAAAACCAATCCAAATATATTTTCATATTCAATTATAGATATGAAATAAATTTAAATTTCTTTACTAAAGATAGAAATGTAGAAAAACATTTTAAGAATTGTTTGAATTTTATTGTAACACTATTCCCAAAGATCTAGGATCCCAAATTAACAAAATAAATCATAGTGAACCTCTAAAAACAAATCTCCCTTGAATTAAGATTTTGATCAAATACCATCCTGAACATTTTCTCTTTTCCTTGATGGTTGCAACAAAGACCACATCGTGGTGTTAAAATAGATGCCCATTTAGACTTTTTTTATCATTTTTATCTATAAAATAGTTGCAAATATTTGAAATAACCATCACATATGACTTGCATATTTTAGATATGACCTTCAATTTTTCTATATATTTATTTATATATTAATTATATTAAAAAATATTAAAAACAATTAAGTATATACAATATAATTTTATATTTATTTTATGAATAGTTTTTAAAAATCACTTTTTTCAAGGAAAATATTTTTGATAATTCACCACAACATTTATTCAAGCATACATTAATCTTATAATCAGTGAAAATTTAAATCCTCCCAACTTATATTTAGAAAATCTCAATATAATGTAATAAAGTTAGACAATACTTTCATAATAACATATGAATGTATATATTATTGACAATATTTTTTTATTATTGATAAATAGTTTTAAAGGGACTATACCCTGTTACAAAAGGGCTCAACATCCAAATATAGTTATAAAAGAATGACAAAAAGAGGATAAAAATCTAGATAAAACACTATGTCCAAGCATTAACCAAAAGATAGATTCCAATCAAGAAACAAAACATAACATAAACTGCAACAATACGACACAAAAGCAACATAGACACAACAAAAAGACCAAAAAAAGCGGTGACCAAAAGCGATGCTGCCACCAAGTGAGTTCACTTATTGGACACTCTGTCAATTCTAGACTAGATAGTTTGCAGCGAGGTGAACAATGCCAATGTGGTGATGTGAGTTGGGTCATAAGTGTTTAGCTATGAGATGGTCATGCTCTCTCTTTTTCATTCCCCAAATAGTGCGAGGATCCCACTAAGCATGGTCAGGCTCCTCTCTTTTATATTATTGACAATGTTAAGCGATCTTATCATAACAACATTCTTAAAAATAAATAGTTATTTGGAATTTTCTTGCTTTAAATATTTGATGCCCTCTACCACATTCAATCCCTAAGACACTATTTGTGATATTTTTTAGTAAAAATTGGCCATCAACCATTTATCTTTTGTACAATAGCTGCGTCTATTTTCATCCCGAAATAAAATTTTCATGAGGGTTCCTATTTACACTTAATGTAATAAACAAAGTGTTTTTAGAAGCGTATGAAAATTATTTCTACTCAAGCCTTTTTTAGGTATCTTATTGATATTTTGTCGACTATATTACGATGTTTCTTTCCCAAGTCGGTCTTGGTTACAATACAATCGATATTTTTTTATTGAAGCCCACTGATATATTTTTAACATCAGTAGAAATGATGTTGTCAGACTAGAATCCCAGTTCACAGTATGGTGATAATAATTTTATAAATTCTTATAGGCCACCTCGCAGGTTGATAGTTTTCATGCCAAACCTGAATGAAATATTCCTATTGTATGTTTTTTTATCCCATATAATAAGTCCTCCATATCTAAAATAAGTAAATAAATCTTATCACTACCTGTAGGGAAGTAAACAAATTTTATTTTCATCGGCCACATATCAATTATAACCAATTGAAATAAACAACATTTTAGCTTACAGATAACAATTACCAATTGAGATTGTGGCTTGGATTACACCACCTTTACACAATCCTAGATCGTCGATGCAAGATCTATTTCAAATAAACATTCATCAATTCATAATATATTTCTTTCTATTAAAAATATGAGCATAATGTATTTGAAATAAACATTAATCAATTCATAATCAATTTCATGTTGTGGAAAATGAAAGCTTAAATGGATAAACATAATAGTTTTGTGGTGATATGGTAAGTATAATATCAATTATTCTTTGTCTTATAATTCAAATTTAGTATCTGTTAGGATACACTTATATTCATCGAACCACCCTTTGGTGGAAAATAATCCTCACTATTGATGAGGATTTGTCGACTGCTAGGCTATGCCATCATTGGTTGAACTACACTTAGATGAACAACCTTTAATGATGTTACCCAAATGTTGTTTTACATACCTACGAGTTGGATGAAGCCAATTTTTTTTTTTATGATGGGGTTGAATCTAAAACAATGTTAATTCAATGTAAGTAGTCAGTATGAAGTAGTGAATTAGTGAAACATTATAGACAACATGTAGTTGTAAATCAATGAGATATTGATGAATGTAAGGTTTTCTAGTTTAACCATTATGATTAAATATAATGGGGAAATGTAATAATAGTTAATCTAATCTACGAGGACATAAACATTGTAAATAAAATCACCTTTGAGTAATATGAACCTGACTCAAATGATTAATATAATTGAACTAGTAGAAATGAAACCTAATATGCAAGAGGAATTTAAGGAATGAACTCGAGATGATTATGGATGATTGTCTCAACATGTTGCATGTGTATGACGAGGAAAATACAAAAGGCTGGACGACTACACGCAGAGGCATTAAAAAGAGTAGATCTAGAATATATGAGTAGAGTGAAGTGTCAAGAGGGTAATGGGGCACCTTGGGGCACCTTGAAATAGTAGAATAAGCACCCGGCCTCTAAAAATCTTTGAACTTGGTTGTTTCTAAGCCGGAAGATGCTCGGTAAACTTTACTACCTATCACACTAGATTCGATTAAGCACTTGCACCGAATGTGACGAATATAGCAAGATGAAGTTTAATACCTATAAGAGACAATGGAAGTATCAAAACCTAAAAAGAAAGATGCAAATGAGTGGGTTAGAATGACCTTAGCTTCACAACATTAAGATTACTAAACTAAGTGTTGCACTACATTTCAGACCCAAATGTAGTTCTAGTGTGTGTGTGCATATCTTTCCCCTAAGAGCTCTTCTTCTAGTCACACTTTATGAAGTAGTGAGCAATATATAAATGTAGAAAATGTAATAGCATGTGTGCATGGAGTATAATATAATACATCCCCTATGAAGTGTGTGTTGATGTAGATCTCCTAACTTTGATGCATGGAAATATGTGGATGCAAGTGATGAAATGAATGTAACTCTAGATGGAGTGATAGTAGTAATTGATGTTAGGGCCCTCATTATCATCTCTTAACTTTATATTTATAGGGTTCTCTTTCTCTAATTCCACAATTAACCAGTGACATGGCTGATTAGGAAAAGATAAGGATGAAAAACAACTAGAAGAGGGCCAAAAAGAGGTAGGAAATTAGAAAATGGATGGGAGCCCTATGTGGGAATTAGGGAGCTCCGGGGCACCTAATATAGACTTTGGGCACCCTAGTTTAGGGTAAAATCATGGGAAAGTGCTGAAATAGCATGTTATGTATATAAAAATGTGCGGGAATGATGAAAAAAATTAAAACAAGATGGAAAAAATGTGGGATTAATTAGTAATTTCTTCAATTAAGAACCTTCTAAATAGTAGTATGAGACCATGCTAAATAATGCCTAAAGCGCATGATTTTGTGACTACATTTTACCCCACTTTATGTTGGTGAGAGGAAATCTCGGTAACATAAATTAGATAGAAATGTGTACCTTATATATATGTAGATTGTAGTATAAAATGTTCCCAAGGAATAGGAAAAAGCATGGAATGATTAAAAGATGGAGGAGCATAGAAACTATACATGAAAAATGCGCATAGAAAAACTCATGAGAGTGAACCTAGGAGGAAACGTGTGTGTAGGTTTTGCGGTGTGTAATGTACTTGAAATGGCTAGTAAGGCATGTGTCATCACGGAATGTGGTTTTCTTCATCATCATCATTGTTATTGTTGTTTCCAATAATTTGAATATGTGTTTCTCATACATTTGGATTAACCAAGAGAAAATAATCAAGTAGTCAAATATGTATGTTTGAAAAAAAATCTATGTAAAATACACATGTATAGAAATGTGTGAAATATGCAAATGTAAAATACGTGAAATGAAAAGTGTAATTGGAACATGTGCACCCGATACATGTCATGAAAAATCATGTAGAAGGATATCTTGTATTATTGTGAATATTTTGGGTGATCTCACACCATCTTGGCTTAGGAAGTGTAGGGAGGAAATGTTGTGTGTCCTCTAACCTTTGACCACTTCTATTGAAATGTGTGTGAATATATCTCTATGATGTCCTATTTTTTTGAGTGATCCGATGCCAATTGATGAATTAGTGTAGAGGGGAACACCCATTGTAAGATTGTAAGTCTATAAATCCTTTCTAGAAATGTTATTGAACTATTTCCTATAAAATCCACTTGTGTGTGGGGTTCATAGACTAGTCTAAACTAACTTGTTGTATATAAACCCATAATATCAAGGGCGGAAAGTGCACTATATTGAATCGGTATAAATAAGTTGTGTTATTATGTAAACCCTCAATGATTCCCCATCTATGGGGGCACATGCAACATCATTGATAGGAGAATGCATCCCAAGTTAAAAGAAGAGCTACCGCACTTTGAAATTTGTAACCACTGGAATGTAGGGGAAAGGTGGTGTGCTTGGTAGAAACCAAGGTGCACATAAAAAAGGATGGCTAGCCAAAATAAGTGTTATTCCAAAAGCACATTTATCTGATAAGATAAGTGTAAAAGATGTATACAATGTAAGAAATACCAAGCAAAGTAGTGAAAACACACAAGAAACAAATAAGCCACATAAAATGGATTACAAACATGGGACATCACTCACTGATGTCGCAAGACACACAAGGTTGTCATGGCCATGATAAAAAACTAACAAGTTTGCACAAAAACATAGAATAATGGACAAAGCCCACATATAATGGAAAACAATGGAAGACAAGTATAAATAAACAAGCAAGGACTCATGGAGACATGTAATCCTACAAAACAAGTACTGCACATGGAACACCCACTAGCATGTTAGAGAAGTAACCAATATGTCAAAGCATGTATGATAGAATAATATAAGATGTTAAGTATAAAATGAAACAATAACACCTATATGATATGAACATGGATGCCCCCATCAACCAAAGATATAGGAAGGGTAGAGAAGGCAATCATCCATGCCACATTTAAGATTCTTGTATTTGTTATCACACTAAACAAAGGCATGGAACACATGTTTGGATGATATAGATAATGACATCTAAGAAATCAATATCCACACTAGGATTAACATGTGTAGTAAATTGATCATGCAAGTGCGTGGTCTAGTAAACAACAATAAATGACCCTAAGACAATGCAAGTATGTTGTGGATGAATGGAATGGAATGCAAGATGGAATGATAGGAGAAACATGCCCCTTAAGTGTAAGGAAATGTATGTAATGAGGTTCATTTTTCTTTTCATCCCCTCGGTAGTCAAGAATGAATCGTAAACGAGTGCATCATTAGGAAATGGTAAACTAGTTTTGTTGTTTCTAGTGTGTTGTGATGAGTGTGTATATGTAGTTGTGATGAGATGTGACACGTGGAGAGATTTACGTGAACCCTATAGATGAAGCGTATATCACAACAATTTTGAATGGATGAATGACAATTTAGCCTAGCGTATATCACTATATGATGAAAGGATGAGTAATGATTTGCATGCATGTAGCGTATATCACTACAAAATGAAATGATGGAGGTGGTGATTTAGCCTAAAGCATATACCACTACTAGAATAAATGATAGATGTGGGTGAAAATATAACCTAAATCAGATGCCACTATCCTAAGAATTTCACATGATGAAACATCGCATGATAAATGTAAGGATCATTTAATTCGTAAACCCTCGGTAGTCGAGTATGTAGTGAGGATCTAAAGTTCATCATAGGGTAGTGATTGCATACATGTGTAGAAAATAATCCCAAGCGTGTATGGTGTAACTAGATGACCACGTAATGAGTAGGGTTTGTAAATGCAAAGTGTGGGAAATGCGATGTAAGATGCATATGGTGTGTAGGATGTATAAAACATAATGTGTAAAATTTAATAATAGGTGTAGATAGAAATGGAATATGTAATGAGAAAATGTAAATCTAGACTCATATGTAATGTAACCGATGTAGTATGTAGAATGTATATGGAGATGAATAGTGTATGGTATGAATATGTATAGGTTATCAATGGATATCCTAATAATGTATTTAGTGTGTAGGGTAAGGACTAATATAATGTATAATGTGTAGTGCCCACATTTTACACACCTAAATACAACAATAAAATACCAGGATAATTTTTTTTTTTTACTTACATTGCTCACTACACACAACACAGTAAGGGCTCCAAGTACAAAACTCGACACACATGCGACAATCACATAAGTCATCGACTCACATAGACACATGCAGACGACATCGACATGTCGATACCACACTCTTCCCAATGAACGAATACTAGCAAAGACCCAACCATAAGAAACATGACTTTAGGAACGGCGAACCCACGACAAAACATTACTTTAAATGTATTTTAGTTACAGCTAACTTCCCAAGATCCTTATTAGGTAAGCATGATTTTCTCCCTTTTTCCACCTACATGTCCTGAAAATTCATTTCACAGTTCACTTATTGTTCAACCATTTAATTTGCTCTTTACCCTTATGACAATCTTCATGAACTTACATAAGTATTTTCCATATTTCAAAATGCCTACAAGATTATAATTCTCTCATTATTATGTTAAAATTTTGCTTCTCAAAAATTTATTTAATGGTAGAATCTTACCCTTACACTCAAAGTGAAAGTGACTTGATGTCAGACGAAATCTTGGGATTTGACGGAGATTTAACACAAAAAGCTTTTCACCAAAATATTTCTCGATTCACACTATATTTATTTCTCTACCATTGTTATTATAATTTGAAAAACTTATTGAATTCCTATAAGATTTATATATATATAGGTATACATATCTTTTGTTCTCTCAAAGTTTGGTCGCACTAAGGTAACTTATATTCTTTGCAACACATGATAAAGTTTTAATTAAGTTATAAGGACTCCAAGATTGACCTTAATCCTAATCTCAATCTCGTGTGCAACATTTGTATAATATGCTCTTACATCACACTAAGATCTCATTGTTAGCGTTGTTTAGAAATCAAAAGAGTTACATAAGCATTTGAATAACATCTTAAAGAAGTACATGGCTAGGAGCATAATAAACTACACATGAACACAAGGGATCTATGTACACGAAGATCCCATGTCACTACACTTCACGATTCCGCATAAGGAATATTCTTTATTCCTTAATGCCATAAATGACATAACAAGGGATTAAGAGACAATATTACCATTTCTAAGGTTCTCTAGAATTAACATCCTTCCACTCAATTTTGCATACAAGGAGTTAAAATACAGTTTCTACCCACAAGTTAGCAGACAAAACTCACTAGGGTTTAGTTTAATTCCAATATGCACCTAGTGATCTACACCTCTACTACATGTGATTTTGAGGCAAGTGGACATAATTGTACTAAACCACATTCAAGAGAATGCCAAGATGATTTTGATAGAAACCAAGGTAGCACCGCTTATTCGATCCTTCGAACAAGAACTCATAAGGTGACTCCTAAGGCGGTCTTCGACACTCAGCCTGGTATCGGACCTGAAGAGAGGACATTCTTATTATGAATGCCAAATCTAGAAGGAAACCGCATACTCCAGATAGGTTGGACCATGACATTCCTAAATATGGGTTCACGACAATGTCGCTAGACATAAAGACTATGACGGTAAACTCCAACGAGGGGTTTTAATTACCTAATCTAAGAGGTCTCATCAGGTGCAAATTTTAAGGTCGTTTCTTGGTTTTAATTTTCTTATATGGTAGGAAAGGATCACACATACAGGCGGGTCATGCACGAATATTTTATTTGGGTTGAGTGTCCCCATTAAAACTCATTATTGTGTTTGCAAGGTAAGAAGGTAACCCTATAACTAATTTAATCATTTATTAAATACTGAGAAGGTACTACAATGTATTAACTTCGATTTCAATTTACTAAGTATAAACCAAACACCTTTTTGCCATACACTACTAAAAATCAAGTTGAACTGGTGATTAGAAGTACATTCCATAAGTATCCTAAAAAAACTAGCATATCATGCATGTTAACAAATCTCATTTATAATTTTTCAGTAACAAGAAACTACATTACACAATTATTCATTTTACAATGACCTATAAAAATTACAAAATAATAATTAAATTTCACATCGCCTTCTTCGTCGTCATTCATCCATCCTGCAAAACCCACGTGAGCATGATATCAGCGATAATTCGCTGGCATGGCATCCACCCTAATCGATCATAATTGTCATTTTTCAGTTCCCATTTACATCTGACAATAACTACAATATGCAATCGAAATAAAAATAAAATCTAGAAACATGTAATCATTGCATTTCATTTTTTTCTTCATTTTATAAACTCAGAAGAGAGAGAGAGAAAGGAAGAGAGAGAAAATATCATTTTGTCTAAAGTTCCAATACACAACAAGTTTCATTCTAGTGTTTTAAATAGTTATTTACGTGTGTTGAAAGTTTCCAAAGGGGATTTGGCAACCCTACGAGGGTCCGCAACTTTCTACTTTTACATTTTCTCACTAATTACAAAAACGTTCAAAATGGGCTCGGAGGCTAAGAAACTGCTTCCAAAAGTTACCTTCCAATGAGAACGCCCTCCACGATCAACTTGCTACGTGTTCCCGGATATACCAAGAGTTCATCAAAGAATCGACGGAATTGAAAAGAGCGCATGGTTTGCATTTGGCGGCTAGTTTTTGGGACCTCGGTCATAGTTCACCCGATTATAAAGATACAAAAGTTAGCTCAAATGGCCTAGAAATTGTGTCCCAAATGATGTTCGATGGATGCTCGGACAACGAGACTCTTCCTAGTAGTTCCCTATATAAGGAGAATTCGTCAGAGTCGACGGAAAGGAGAACTAGAAAACCATGTTCAAACGGTGACAAGCTTTCTGGAGCGACAAGACAAAAATGGACCAGTTTGACCTCGTCAAACTGCGATCGGAGGCCTACAAAATGGTTTTGCAAAACTATCCCAAAAAGTTATCTTTCCTATACTGAATGTCCCATGCATTTATCTAGTATAATCACTAGAGGTTTGTGAAGACGGGAAGTGATTTCTCTTTCCAGTTTTCAAATGGCGATCCAAAACGAAAGCCAACTTTCTAGTTTTAACGACTTTCTACTGTTGTAAACCAGTGTTACAGGGCTCCTATAAGGGCATCAAAAGGATGTCACATGATCGTTTCGGGTCAAACCAAAAATCAAGGTGACTCCTCGTATACCAAGGTACCGAATGAAACTTCACATCTCGTTTCCAGAGTTGCGAAGGGTACTTAGTGAGTCTCTGAAAATAGCAAAATTTAACTATTTTAAGTAGGAAGAAGGTCATCTTAATCAATGGAGAGTCAAATTTGTCTGGTCGATAAAACGATATTGAATAGGTCAAAAGAGTAAGAGTTTTCTAGGTCATCTCGAAGCGAGGGTGATAGTTCGTGGTTTAAAGCAGGTGAGTTATAATGGCTTCGAGAGTTGCGACACGACACTTTATTGTTTTGAAAGAGTTGAAGAGACATTTAACTGTATTTAAAAATCCTAATAATTTAAATTTCTATCTAGTTGCAAAAGAGAACTAAAACACGAGAATTATGAGAGGTAAGGGAAGAAGGACCATGCCTGGAGAACGAAGTCGGTCGATGCCACGGAGCTTAGGTTGATCTCTTTCTTGACACTTCGCAACCGGTTCACGAGCATCCTCGGCTCCACCACGTCACACCAACTTCCCGATCACTTGAATTTTCCAACGGAAAAAGTAGTTGCTTGAGCATTTTCTAAAACCTTTTGAACAGATCCATTAGGTGCATAACTTGTAATCCTGGCATTCCATGAGACAACATTTCTTTGAGGCATTTTTTCAAATAGTTGACTTGCCTTGTATAAGTTCAGTCATTTGCATACTTTTCTACTAGTGCAAATGCAACTAAAAATCCTCTAACATTATGCCTTGACGGTTGTTCGAGGCCTGCTCTAGAGCTCCCATTTTGATAGAGGCTTATTTGTGAGGATGCCAGGATGAGGTTGTGGAGTTTGGCTTTACACGTACCAATTGCATTTGCTTGAAACTTTCCAAGGCCTTTTCAAAAAACTCATTTTTTTTTATTTTTTTATTTTTTTCACATCCTGCAATCATTGTAGCCCCTAAACCACATTCCTTTTAGGTATTATCGAACAGCTGGCATGCCTCCACATTTTGCATATGTATCTGGTCAGGGCACTTGCAACTAAAACACACAAAAGAAAACCCTTCTCCACAAAGCTTTGATGGACGTCCATACTCTATTTCAAGAGATCTATTTTGGCACAGGCAGTGAGAATGCTGGCAAAGGTTGTGGGGTGTGGTTTCAAACCTGCCAACTGTATTTTTCTTGGAATGTTCCAATGTAGTTTCAACAAAACCATTTTTCGCATAACCGAAATCATTAGTCCATGGAACGCATTTCTTTCCCACGCCTTTAGAAAACTGTCCTTGCAAGTTTTCCACGTTTTTACATGAAAATCTATTAGTGAGGCGTTTGCAATCGCAACAACAAACAAAACTCCTTTGTTTTTTCTTGATTTACCATAAACCCACGCAGAGTCGGGCATGGTACTGGGAGTTTCCTGGCAACGTGACAGCAAATCAAACACAAATCTACCTCCATTTTTGCTTTGAGGGGCATCTAAACTCATTGTTTTGTGGCTTTTATTCAACGGTTCATGTCTTTGCGCAAATGCTTCCATGGTTTACACGTATAGTTGTCAAACTACTTCCATAGTACCATCGAGACCACTCCCCTACCTCTTGCACCTCTTTCAACCTCTGGAGTATGCGTTGAATGGTCTCCCGAGCTCCCATGTGTGGCGGTGGCTGCTCTAACCAAACAAAAAGGAAGAAAAACAAAATACTAAGAAGCCCTAAAGCGCCCTCCAAGAAATTCACGAGATTTTATTTTTATTTTTATTTAAAATGAGGCATTACATTCTCCTCCCCTTAAGAAAGCATCATCCTTGATGCGATAGAAAATGAAGAAGGAGAAATGGTAAACAAGAAGGAATGAATAAGGTGAAGGCACGCACTAAGGTTAAGATTTCGGACACAAAATCACGGCCACGGGTGGCCCTAGGAACATTAGGTAGAAATTTCAACTTTCAAGGTTACGCTAGGTGAAGATTGGCAGTTCTCTCTTATTCGTTATTTCATTAATCTCTTTCCATTAACATTATTCTTAATTCAAGTCCTTTAAAATTTCATTTTTATCAAATTTTAGTTTATTCATTCCTGTGGGTTCCCATCATGAACTACATCCACAACACCCTACCAAGGTCATACACAACACTAAAATTTCACAAGCATACTTTTACATACTTTCACGACCGTACCACATCACAAGGGTTTCACCAAACCATGAAATGACAACGAGTAGACCACATCACAATTAATTTCCAACAATTACGCCCTAGACATAGATCCAGACACACACATATGACTAACAAACAGAATCAACACATTGATACATATACAACGGGTATCACAAGCCCCAAAATCCATGACTATAACAACATAGTTCCAATCCAATATCCAACTGTCCATACCAACCAAGGGAAGAGTCAAGCCTCATACATAACAAGGTGTCAAAAAGACTCACACAGGTATACATAACTCACTATGCCAACTCCACACATCACAAGGCATCACGAAAACAACTCCCGATATCTCCAAAGCAGCAGAATACGAGTTCATATACCCCCCCAAAGCATCACCAGATAATCTCCATATACCTCGCAAGAGGAAGAAACATAGAGCCAGAACCAAGTCGGGTCACTCAACCATAGAGCCCCATCAAGAATATCAGGTCACTCAACCATAGAGCACCATAAAGTATAACAGATCACTCAACCATAGATTCCCGTCTCCTTTCTCCTTCTAAATGAGGTCGGGTCACTCTATGGCCCTAGGCACATAGAGCCCCGTCACCCCTAAACCTAAGTGACATAATAAATCATGGTTCAATAACCCGCTAGTTATCTGTAACTCCTTGGGGTGTACCCCCATACAACGAAGCGGGTCCATAGGTCCAACCACTCCGTGGTTAATCCCATGACCCTAAGCCAACACATTACGACATTAGAACCAACATAACAATCCAATCAAATGCCAAGTGGCAAAATCAAAAGCCTTGGGCTAGGCTACAAAACTCTCAAATATGAAAAGAAAGTTTAAAAACCAAGAAAAACAAACGGCTAATTAGCCTTGGTTAGTCAAAATTCAAATGTTAATGCAACGATCAAATAAATGCCCAAAATATAAGAACATGTCAATCAAGAAAACGGCTGGTTCTAGTTAAAAGGAAAGATTAATTTATGAATAAAATACATAATGAGAAAATAACACATCACAATCACTATGTGGCCTCATACCGCCACCAAAGGGGTACTCATCAAGTCTTTGGCACTCGGACATCGAGCCTCTCGTGAAAATATACATGTAACTGAATGAGTATATCAAATAATGTATCTGTCATCATCTTTGCCTGAATCATGCTACAAACTCCCACAAGGATCAACATAGTCAAAATCACATAGGATTATTCAACAAACAATCCAATAGGAAAGAAACAGCAGGACACAAGGTTGTATAAATTGAGCCTAAGGTGGTGTGCACCCACAATATACTAAGCAAGATCAAAGTATACTAAATAGATAGAAGTGGATTTTTAGTCTATGTAAGACTCCACTTCCTCACTGTACTCGGCTCAAGATTAGGAAAACTTGGTCCACGCCTCCTCTCTCCACACATACACTTGACAGTTTATCCCCTTAGGGTCTGTCGAGTGTAAGGTCACAACATACACATAACTACATCACAAACACAATGGTAATTCCCACCCAACAACCATAACATCTTGCGCATGGTATAAATATATAGGCTACACCACAATAATTATCTTCACGGGTTACGATACATCACATTACCACACCTTGCACCCAAAGTGCAATCATTGTACAATAGGGTTCATAGGCTCACTATATGCCCCTATATCACAACATGAGTCATTACATATTACACAAATCATACATACAAGGACATAGTAACATCACAACATAACATTCATTTACTACATACAAAGTGATACACACATTGCTTCAAAACATGGTAAAACATTACGATACAATTCAATTCACTTTACATCAATCTAGTCCTACAACATATCGACACACCCACATAACACAATATGCCACAATGTTCCAACACCCCGTCATCCACATTAGAATTCTTTTCACACATTCCAAGCAGTAATCCACACGTGAAATCTTCATAGAATCCACATGAAGGAGAGAGAAAACTCCCATCCCCAGCACATCAACAGGATAACAAATGCACACTAAGTGACATACACCTCATGTGCGTTCACACTATCACAAATACGACATAGATCACATCACTCTTAAAACACATTACTCTTCCAATATTTATCACCATCATGCAACCCATCATGTAACAACATCTCTATCATGCAAAATCATCACAACTCCAATCCATCCCAGAGGTTCGAGAGCATGAACCTCGCTCTGATACCATATGTAGTGCCCACATTTTACACACCTAAATACAATAGTAAAATACCAGGATAATTTTTTTTTACTTACATTGCTCACGACACACAACACAGTAAGGGCTCCAAGTACAAAACTCGACACACATGCGACAATCACATAAGTCATCAACTCACATAGACACATGCAGATGACATCGACATGTCGATACCACACTCTTCCCAATGAACGAATACTAGCAAAGACCCAACCACAAGAAACGTGACTTTAGGAATGGCGAACCCACGACAAAACATTACTTTAAATGTATTTTAGTTACGGCTAACTTCCCAAGATCCTTATTAGGTAAGCATGATTTTCTCCCTTTTTCCACCTACATGTCCTGAAAATTCGTTTCACAGTTCACTTATTGTTCAACCATTTAATTTGCTCTTTACCCTTATGACAATCTTCAGAACTTACATAAGTATTTTTCCATATTTCAAAATGCCTACAAGATTCTAATTCTCTCATTCTTATGTTAAGATTTTGCTTCTCAAACATTTATTTAATGGCTACAGTCTTACCCTTACACTCAAGCGAAAGTGACTTGATGTCCAGAACGAAATCAAGGATTTGACGGAGATTTAGACACAGGGCAGCTTTTCACCAAAATATTTCTCGATTCACACTATATTTATTTCTCTACCATTGTTATTATAATTTGAAAACTTATTGAATTCCTATAAGATTTATATATAGCTAGGTATACATATCTTTTGTTTTCTCAAAGTTTGGTCGCACCAAGGTAACTTATATTCTTTGCAACGCATGAAAAAGTTTAATTAAGTTATAAAGACTCCAAGATTGACCTTAGTCCTAAACTCCAATCTCGTGTGCAACATTATATAATATGCTCTTACATTGCACTAAGATCTCGTTGTTAGCGTTGTTTAGAAATCAGGAGTTACATAATCATTTGACTAACATCTTAAAGAAGTACACGGCTAGGAGCATAATAAACTACACATGAACACAAGGGATCTATGTACACGAAGATCCCATGTCACTACACTTCACGATTCCGCATAAGGAATATTCTTTATTCCTTAATGCCATAAATGACATAACAAGGGATTAAGAGACAAGATTACAATTTCTAAGGTTCTCTAGAATCAACATCCTTCCACTCAATTTTGCATACAAGGAGTTAAAATACAGTTTCTACCCACAAGTTAGCAGACAAAAACCACTAGGGTTTAGTTTAATTCCAATATGCACCTAGTGATCTACGCCTCTACTACATGTGATTTTGAGGCAAGTGGACATAATTGTACTAAACCACATTCAAGAGAATGCCAAGATGATTTTGATAGAAACCAAGGTAGCACCGCTTAGTCGATCCTTCGAACAAGAACTCATAAGGTGACTCCTAAGGCGGTCTTCAACACTCAGCCTAGTATCGGACCTGAAGAGAGTACATTCTTCTTGCGAATGCCAAATCTAGAAGGAAAACGCATAGTCCAAATAGTTTGGACCATGACATTCCTAAATATGGGTTCGCGAAAATGTCGCTAGACATAAAGACTATGACGGTAAACTCCAACGAGGGGTTTTAATTACCTAATCTATGAGGTCTCATCAGTGCAAAGTTTAAGGTCGTTTCTTTGGTTTTAATTTTCTTATATGGTAGGAAAGGATCACACATACAAAGTAGTCATGCATGAATATTTTATTTGGCTTGAGTGTCCCCATTAAAACTCATTATTGTGTTCATAAGGTAAGAAGGTAACCCTATAATTAATTTAATCATTTATTAAATACCGAGAAGGTACTACAATGTATTACTTCGATTTCAATTTACTAAGTATAAACCAAACACATTTTTTCCATACACTACTAAAAATCAAGTTGAACCGGTGATTAGAAGTACATTCCATAAGTATCCTAAAAAATACTAGCATATCATGCATGTTAACAAATCTCATTCATAATTTTTCAAGAATAAGAAACTACATTACACGCTTATTCATTTACAATGACCTATAAGAGTTACAAAATAATAATTAAATTTCACATCACCTTCTTCGTCGTCATTCATCCATCCCGCAAAACCCACGTGAGCATGATATCGCAATAATTCGCTGGTATGGCATCCACCCTAATCGATCATAATTGTCATTTTTCAGTTCCCATTTATATCTGACAATAACTACAATATGCAATCGAAATAAAAATAAAATCTAGAAACAAGTAATCATTGCATTTTTATTTTTTTAATTTTATAACTCAGAAGAGAGAGAGAGAAAGGAAGAGAGAGAAAATATCATTTTGTCTAAAGTTCCAATACACAACAATTTTCATTCTAGTGTTTTAAATAGTTATTTAGTGTGTTGAATGTTTTCAAAAAGGGATTTGGCAACCCTACGAGGGTCGCAACTTTCTACTTTTACATTTTCTCACTAATTACAAAAAGTTCAAAATGGGCTCGAGGCTAAGCTGCTTCCAAAAGTTACCTTCCAATGAGAACACCCTCCACGATCAACTTGCTACGTGTTCCCGGATATACCAAGAGTTCATAGCAACTGACGGAATTGAAAAAGAGCGCACGGTTTGCGTTTGGCAGCTAGTTTTCCGGGACCTCTGGTCATAGTTCACCCAGTTGTAAAGAGACAAAAGTTAGCTCGAATGGCCCAGAAACCGTGTCCCAAACGACGTTCGACGGATGCGCACACAACGAGACTCTTCCTAGTAGTTCCCCTATATAAGGAGAATTCGTCAGAGTCGACGGAAAGGAGAACTAGAAAACCATGTTCAAACGGCGACAAGCTTTCTAGAGCGACAAGACAAAAATGGACCAGTTTGACCTCGTCAAACTGCGATCGGAGGCCTGCAAAATGGCTTCGCCAAACTATCCCGAAAAGTTCTCTTTCCTATACTGAATGTCCCATGCATTTATCTAGTATAATCACTAGAGGTTTGTGAAGACGGGAAGTGATTTCTCTTTCCAGGTTTCAAATGGCGATCCAAAACGAAAGCCAACTTTCTAGTTTTAATGACTTTCTACTATTGTAAACTAGTGTTACAGGGCTCCTATAAGGGTGTCAAAAGGATGTCACATGATCGTTTCGGGTCAAACCAAAAATCAAGGCGACTCCTCGTATACCAAGGTACCCGAATGAAACTTCACATCTCATTTCCAGAGTTGTGAAGGGTACTTAGTGAGTCTCTGAAAATTGCAAAATTTAACTATTTTAAGTAGGAAGAAGGTCATCTTAATCAATGGAGAGTCAAATTTGTCTGGTCGATAAAACAATATTGAATAGGTCAAAAGAGTAAGAGATTTCTAGGTCATCTCAAAGCGAGGGTGATAGTTCGTGGTTTAAAGCAGGCGAGTTATAATGGCTTCGAGAGTTGCGACACGACACTTTATTGTTTTGAAAGAGTTGAAGAGACATTTAACTGTATTTAAAAATCCTAATAATTTAAATTTCTATCTAGTTGCAAAAGAGAACTAAAACACGAGAATTATGAGAGGTAAGGGAAGAAGAACCATGCCTGGAGAATGAAGTCGGTCGAAGCCACAAGCTTAGGTTCAGTCTCTTGCTTGACACTTCGCCAACCGGTTCACGAGCATCCTCAGCTCCACCACGTCACACCAACTTCCCGATCACTTGAAGTTTTCCAACAGAGAAGTAGTTGCTTGAGCGTTTCTAAAACCTTTTGAACAGATCCATTAAGTGCATAACTTGTAATCCTGGCATTCCATGAGACAACATTTCTTTGAGGTGTTTTGTCAAACAGTTGACTTGCCTTGTATAAGTTTCCGTCATTTGCATACTTGTCTACTAGCGCAAATGCAACTAAAAATCCTCTAACATTATGCCTTGACGGTTGTCCGAGGCCTGCTCTAGAGCTCCCATTTTGACAGAGGCTGCGAGGATGCTAGGATGAGGTTGTGGAGTCTGGCTTTACACGTACCAATTGCATTTGCTTGAAAGTTTCCAAGGCCTTTTCAACAAACTCATTTTTTTTATTTTTAT
Organism: Taxus wallichiana var. yunnanensis; assembly: GCA_018340775.1. Lineage (NCBI taxonomy): Eukaryota > Viridiplantae > Streptophyta > Pinopsida > Cupressales > Taxaceae > Taxus > Taxus wallichiana. The sequence continues at coordinate 393,465,565 of CM031236.1, forward strand.
TTTTTCACATCCTGCAATCATTGCAGCCCCTAAACCACATTCCTTTCAGGCATTATCGAACAGCTCGCATGCCTCCACATTTTGCATATGTATCTGGTCAGGGCACTTGCAACTAAAACACACAAAAGAAAACCCTTCTCCACAAAGCTTTGATGGACGTCCATACTCTGTTTCAAGAGATCTATTTTGGCACAGGCAGTGAGAATGCTGGAAAAGGTTGTGGGGTGTGGTTTCAAACCTGCCAACTGTATTTTGCTTGGAATGTTCCAATGCAGTTTCAACAAAACCATTTTGTGCATAACCGAAATCATTGCAGTCCATGGAACTGCATTTCTTTCCCACGCCTTTAGACAAACTGTCCGCACGTTTTCCACGTTTTTGCATGAAAATCTATTAGGGCGTTTGCAACTGCAACAACAGACAAAACTCCTTTGTTTTTTCTTGATTTACCGAAACCACGTAGAGTGCTGGTGCGGTGGGAGTTTCAAGCAACGTGACAGCAAATCAAACGCAAATCTGCCTCCATTTTTCTTTGAGGGGCATCTAAACTCATTGTTTTGTGGCTTTTAGTCAAACGGTTCATGTGTTGCGCAAATGCTTCCACGGTTTGCACGTATGGTTGTCAAACTGCTTCCAACAGCAGCATCAAACCACTCTCCTACCTCTTGCGCCTCCTTCAACCTCTGGAGTATGCGCTACAGGCTCAGAGCTCCCATGGTGGCGGCGGCTGCTCTGACCAAAAAGGAAGAAAAACAAACTACTAAGAAGCCCTAGCGCCCCTCCAAGAAATTCACGGGATTTTATTTTTTATTTTTATTTTATTTATTTATATTTAAAATGAGGCATTACATAATGTAGGGATGAAATGTAAAACTAGATCCATATGTAATGAATACTAGTATAGTGTATAGAAAATGTATGATATGAAAATGTGTAGTGTATAATTTGAATATATATGTAGATAGCTTAATGTAATGCGTACATGAGGACTAGTATAATATAGAATAAGTATATAATTAAGAGTGTGTGACACAAAATATATGATGAAATACAATGTTTAATACTAAGGTGTGGTGTTTGGGGTTCAATGTAAGGGTAATCCTCAACAATCAAGTGTGAACTAAAAACAAGAGTGTGTCATCAGTGTAATGGTGGTGATATGACATGTGATAAGGCATGCCCATAAGAAAGGATGATAGATGATAAGTACAAAAATGTGATGTGATACTATGTGACTAAGCTAAAACATTTTGAGGGAGTGTGTAATGTGGTATCCCCCATAGTAGTGTGTCAAGGGACTATGTAAACTTGTCAAGGAGATCATTATGCTTTTGATCATACTCGGATGGATATACATTAGTAACTTGGTAAGCTATAGTATTAGGTTGATCATGTAATGATCCATTGAGATGTAAATTATACATCCACATACCATAATCCTCATCGTGAATAGAGGATGTGGGAAACCATGTGTACCACTGAGTGGAATTATGTGAGTAACCAAGAAAAGAACTATGCAGATAAAAATGTGACCGAAAGGCATAAGAAATGAAATGTCGGTGCAGGACTGGAATTTAACTTGCCTCCAATATAAGTAAGCCAAGAGTCCCCTAATGTGAGTGGAGAAGAACAAGGGGTACATGATGAATATACTAGAAGATGAAAAACATGCAAACCATAAGTGGTAGTGATAGTGAAAAAGCCATAGTATAGATGAGGAGCATGAGTAGAAGGCTAGAGGTCCTCAAAAGTGAAACCAAGATGAGCTAGACCATCATGGGAACATGTAGTGATATCGCATGTAGGATCTAATGAAATATGTTCCCAATATGAGTTATGAATGAGAAGTGTGCAAGTGAAGGGTGGGTGTGGTAAAGTAGGAAATGTACGTGGAGGGGGATGTGATAGATCAATGTCCATAGACTGGACTCGCCCATGATGAGTAATCATATCAATAGTACTAGTAGGAGGCATAGGAGAAATGACATCTATCACAAAAATAGTACCATCAAGTGGTGGTAAATATGGCGGTTCATCAATAGGGTAAGGATCATATGTAGTACTAATACTTGGAATAGGAAGACTAGTGTTTGGAGTGCGGTCACAATCTTGAAATGGATTAAAAAATTTAAGAATAGTATACTCCATGCCATAATGTAATAACTTAACACATTTATGGATAGTAGACATAACAACTCGCACTGTACGGCATGAAGCCATGGTCTATCAAGTAGACGGGTTATAAGTAATTAGAGAAGCAAAAACAAAAATACCTTGTGGAAAATATTAGCACAAATAGTGATGGGTAGGGTGAAGTGATCAAAACATGGATGAGTGGAACCACCATAATCATGTAGTGAAATAATAAAGGGATTAATATCATGAGAAATAAGACCTAAATCTTTGAGAAATGACATGGGACATAAATTGGGCTCGAGATTCATTTTTAATTAGAGTGCACTTAATAATGACATTATGAATGCGAGAGATAATATACAAAGGAAGATAATTTTTAAAAGTACCATAGTCATTATGAGGAGAATATGGGAAATGAATATGTTGATAGAATGCATCTTCAAAGGTGTTATAGACTATGTATCGATGAGTGTTGTTAGGAATATGAGTAATGAGTAAAAAATAATAATTTTATCTTGTAATTCAAGGTAAAGAAGTTGAAATTCATGAATTGAGATAGCACGAGGAAGGAAGCCTCGGGAGAATGAGAATTGGATGAGTGTGTAGGTTGAGTCACGTTCACCAAAATGATTAACTAAAAATAAATAAAATGAGGGAAATGTAATAATAATTAATCTAATCTAGGAGGACATAAACACTATAAATAAATGCACTAAAGTAATATGAAGTGACTAAAATGATTGAACTAGTAGAAATAAAACCCTAATATGCAAGAGGAAGGTAAGGAATGAACTCAGCTGATTATGGATGATTGTCACAGGGTGTCGTAGGTTTGATAGGAAAATACGTAAGCCTGGAACAACCTGCATAGAGGTCCCAAAAAGAGTGGATCTAGAAGCTGCGAGAAGAATGAAGCACTCAAGAGGGTACTTGGGCACCTTGGTATGGCATAATAGGTTCCCTGGTTCTTTCTAGGTCAAAAGATGTTATGTAACCTTCACTTACTATCATCTTGGATTTTCCAAACTGCACCGAATGTGATGATTATAGAAATATGAAGTTGAAGATCTACAAGAGACAAAATAAGTAGAAAAACCCTAAAAAAATAAAAGATTCAAATTCATGGGTCAAACTAACCTCAGCTATCACAATATTGGGATTACTAAATCGAGAAATGCACTACATTACGGACCCAAATGTAGTTCTAGTGTGTGTATGATACTAGGCTAAATAATGCCTAAATTGAATTATTTTGTGACTAAGCATCTTTGTATTGAACATGGATGAATAGATTCCAATAATCTTTATACCTCATTTTAAATTGTTATTGTAGCTTATAAATGGATTTCCTTAAAAATTTCTTCTATTGTATGCCAAGCATATAAACTAATGTATGTTAGTTATCATTTCCTATAAATTTGTGGGCCTTATAAATGATTTTTTTTTAAAATACACATGGCTAACATACCAAGTTGTTTTTTTCTGCATAATAATTTATTATCTTATAAATTTGTGGGGATTATTAGTGGTTTTGTTTGTAAATTCACATGATTAACATACCTCAATCCAATGGCATGTTCGTGGTAGATGTGTATGTGTCCTCCACATTTGTCATTTGAACTATAAAAACATAAGTTTGTTAAAAATTTGAAAACCATGGAAATTGAAAATAGATCTCATTAAAAATATTTATAAAATGATTGAAGGTAAATCACCATGTTGAATTGGTTGTGTAGCATCAAGTTGAAAGGGTTGTACATCAACTTTTATAGCTTTGTGGTTATCTGCATAAACAATAAATGTATAAGTAACATATATAGGTTAAAATCCATTAAACAAAATCACTTGTTAAAGTTGTCTTTGATGCAAAACCTTTCTTCATATGAGAATAATAATGTTTCAAAAACATTTCTTGACTATGTGTCTCAACAATAAAAACAACAAATAGTTTGGAATCAACTAATGCACGGAGTGTGAAACTACCACCGTAAAGCACTAGTACTAGATAATTTTTGGAACAACATCGAGTGAACATCCAAGCAAAAACTCATATGATCTTTCACAAGGAAAAGGATGGATGTTTCCTTGTAGGAAAATTTCACTTGCAGTTACCAAATTTTGTGGCATTTTCTCCATCCAATCCCTAGTGACCTCTTCTCTATAATCATCATTATTTTCTCTTGAGTTGTGTATCTTTGGATATTGTGTACACAAGAGACAAACTTTAAATATCCCTTTGCTATCATAGAGTCTATAGTAGAATTAATACTCCAATGTCTTTAAAATTTTCCATGTATCCTTTTCCTATGTCTCTTCACATTTTTGAATAACCAATTGGTAATAGAAAAATAATTGTACAATCTAACAACTAGTTCGATTATTGTTAGAAGCTCCATTATTACGTCGGAAGAAACATCACTATCCAAATTGCAAAAATTGGAGATCACACATTCAATATTGAAAGGATTAGTGGAAGATGGAATGGATATACACATTTAAAATAAATATTTTATGTGTCTTCCATCCTTACTGGTATATTTCCTTCTAGTGACATCACATAGTTGTCTAATATTATCTGAGCCTAGATGGGAATAAATTCTTCCATCTCATGATATTTTTCCATTTTTCCATTTTTCCCTATATGGGAATCAAATTTTCTTTTTCCATTTCTCTCTTCACCCAACAAAGATGACATAACTAGTGGTAATGTGATTCATACAATTTAAATTTTCAATGACATCGATTCACCGGTTGTCAATAAAATATTAACCGGATGTTTATTTCTCAAATAATGTAGAAATTTTGTGCTCCTTTTGTTGTCTCGTTGTATTCGTGGTAGTAAGAATATAATGTCTATGTTATTACACCATCCTCAATAGACCCAGTTGATTTAGTATTCATTTTCAACCCATGCAATTTTTATTTAGATGGGTCTATCTCCAATTTAGTCAAATATGTTTTCCTCAACATAGTAAACAACTTGGCATGTTTTGGAGGTGAAAGAAAACCTTTTCTATGCAAGAAATGACAAACAAAAGATGTTTTTTTCTATACAATTTTCTGAATATTGTAAATATACCATTGTGAATTTCTTCTACATTTGAACATCCAATTTTGTCAGAATCTATTAGAATCCCCAAATTCCAACCATATTTTGAATAGGAATATGGTTTGTTGTTTATGGAGGCATGCATTTCCTGTTTCTGAAAAAGAAACATCCAAATCCATATCTAGAATAAGACACTTATTGTTTTCAAAGTCAAAGTGTTCCACCTAGACACACAGTGTCCCCAAATCAATAACTTATGACGATAGAAAAATACCAACTTCCTCATGATTGTCATCTATACCAAAAACAACCATAGGTCGACTTGGTAGTTTTCGGGGAATGGATTTCCACAAACCATTCCTCATCTCTTTTCTTCCAAAAAATATTATCTGTGATGAATGGAATTGTTCTGAATGGAGTGCAAACAATGGAATACATTTTACCTATAATTAGAGTAAAATACATTAATAATTAGGTCATTTTCAAACTTTAATTTTTTTCTCACATTGTCTGATAAGGAATTTAAATACTACCTAAGCAATTGCCAATCTATAGAATTCTTTACTATGTATCATAAGAGAGTAATTAAATTAATGGTTAAAGTTCACTAGGCTTTGATAGGACATCTTATGTATCATTCAACTAGTTACAATAATTCATATTTTGTGGATCAAATAAATAATAACAATTTTTTTCTAAAAGTATGAAATCAAATTATGATGCATTGAAAGATATGAAACCATTTGCACCTTTTGAAAGGAATAAATATGAGTTGGAAAAGATATAAAATTCCATAGATGGCATGATAAGAACGTTAAAAAATATACACTTTAGTGGCAGATAGAATTCTAGTCAACATATAAAAGAACAACCTAAAACATTTTTTTAGCCATTTACACCTATTGAATGGAAAATCGTAGAGGACATTAAGATCTAATATTTGGTATTTCGAAGAGAGTGTTTGAGAAACAAATCATAATAACAAAATTTATGGTATCTCAAGATTTTTTTTTAGAAGACGATGTGATTTATGTGTATATCGGTCATACTGTAGTAGTGAGGATTAAATTCATGTAACAAGACTAAGGAAGATGTTTAAAGGATAGCAAATCGGGATATCTAATGTTTTGTATTTTGAGGAGAGTATTTGAGAAAAAAATCACATTAATGAAGTTAGTGATAGCTCATCATTTTTTGTTATATAAGACAATGTGAAATATATGTATATCAGACATACTTTATTCATTATGTTTAAATGTCTATAACTAGTCTAAGTATGATATTTTAAGTGTAGTACTTGGTGGGAAATTACACAACAAGCTATAAATTTTTTTGGGAAGGATTAAATTTTTCTTAAACGTAAGTATGGCCCTCATCGAGTAGTTTTTTTAATGGAAATGGTGTTCTCTATAAGGTCATGGTGGGTTATACCTATTTGAGAAAATATTTGATTATTAATAATGTTTAATGAGTACCAATAAAACAAGGGTCTATTCTCTCTTACTCTAACTATAAGTTAGATTTACAATACTAATTGAAGAAATTTATTCCAAATTGTTTGAACTTATGTTAACTCATTTAGAGTTCTAGTCTTCTTAGGTTGCAAACATTTATTGTCCAATACATTGTATTGATTAAGGGTAAAAAGAACTAAGAATTTAAAAATAACGATAAAATAACAAATCATGACCTATCTTAATGAAGCTAGGGTCCCACCATTTCATCTTGTCATTGTAATCACTGTTTGTACACTTTTGGCTCACTAGTGATTTTCATTGATTATAATTGTATCATATTTGATAGACTATCCATGGCGGAAACAAGTGCTACACTATATAGGGATCAAGCCATATGTATTGTCCATAAAATATATTGTTTGTAACATATAATTCACAATGTTTCGTATAGGTAAAATTAGTATACCCAATGCTTAGTTTCATTACCTATCAAAAGTAACCACATAATTGAAGCTAGTTTTAACATTTTCTTATTTTTAAAATTGTGATAAAATAATAAATCACAACCTATCTCGAGTAACTAAGAGGATCCTACCATTATGGTCATTGTTAACACTATTTGTACAACTTCATATCACTAGTTTTTTCCCATTGATTATAATTATATCATGTTAGCTAGAATGTACCTGATGGAGATATTAGCTACACTACATACCATCTAGAGGGATCAAGCCTTACGTAATTCCCATAAGGTATATTATTTGAAACACATAATTCACATTGGATTTAATGGCAGAAAACACTTAGCAAACCCTATGAATGTTTTCCTTATCAAAAGTAACTTCATAGAGGACTATGAGATCATAAATCTCATAATTTGAAAATAGTGATAAAATAAAAGATCATGCTCTAGTTTAGCATGTCACTAGGCTCCCACCATTACCGCTAGTCATTATAAACACTATATGTACAGCTTTGGGTCGCTACTGTGTTTTCATTTATTATAATTGTAACATATTGTTTGTGTCTTCCCTGGAAGATTCAAGTGCTCCACTTTATGCAATCCCACAAAAAGTATCATGACTTATGTACTACTCACAAGATGTATTTCTTGAAACATATAATTCACATTTGTTTAATTTGAGAGAAAATTCTTAGTGACTTCTAAGCTATGTATGTATTGAATGGAACGACCTAACGACTGCTAGGATCAACTGTTTCTTATTTCAACACTATGTGCATGGTTTTTGAATGATAGTGTTATCCATTTATTTTAATTATACCATATTCACTAGGATATGCATGGTGGAGAGAAAGTCTTGCATTACATACCCTCAAAATGGATCGAGATGTATTATGTGTTTCCCATAGGCTCAAAATTTTCTTATTTTTGAAAATATCCATAAAATAACAAATCATGGTATAGCTTAGTGGTCACTAGGATCCTACCTTTACCTCTTCTCATTATAAAAACTATCTTTATAGTTTTGGATCGTTAGCCTTAGTATGTAGTTCCCATAAGATACATGGTTTTCAACTCATATTTCACATCATTTCCTATCAAATAAAATTCTTAGTGACCGCTAAGCTCCTTTACTTATTGAAAAAAATGACATATTATACCCTAGGATCAAAAGTTTCTTATTTTTAAAATAGCCATAAAATAAAAAATAATAGTATACCTTATTATCTGCTAGGATCCTACCTTTACCTCTTCTCATTATAAAAATTATCTTTATAGTTTTGGATCACTAGCCTTAGTATGTAGTTCTCATAAGATACATGGTTTTCAACTCATATTTCACATCATTTCCTATCAAAGAAAATGATTAGCGACCACTAAGCTCCTTTACTTATTGATAGAAATGGCATATCAGACCCTAGGCTCAAAAGTTTATTTTTTAAAATAACCATAAAATAACAAATCATGGTATAGCTTACCACGACTACTAGGCTCCTACCTTTACCTCTTCTCATTATAAACACTATCTTTATAGTTTTGGATCACTAGCCTTAGTATGTAGTTCCCATGAGATACATGAATTTCAACTCATACTTCACATCGTTTCCTATCAAATAAAATTCTTCGCGACAGCTAAGCTCCTTTACTTATTGAAAGAAATGGCATGTCAAACTCTAGTCTCAAATGTTTCTTATTTTGAAAATATCCATAAAATAACAAATCATGGTATAGCTTAGCGGTTGCTAGGCTCTTACCTTTACCTCTTCTCATTATAAACACTATCTTTATATTTTTGGATCGCTAGCCTTAGTATGTAGTTCCCATAAGATACATGGTTTTCAACTCATATTTTACATCGTTTCCTATCAAATAAAATGCTTAGTGACCATTAAGCTCCTTTACTTATTGATAGAAATGACATATTAGACCCTAGGCTCAAAAGTTTCTTATTTTTAAAATAGCCATAAAATAATAAATCATGGTATAGCTTAGCGGCCACTAGGCTCCTACCTTTACCTCTTCTCATTATAAACACTATTTGTAAAGTTGTGGATCGTTAGCCTTAGTATGTAGTTGTCATAAGATACATGGTTTTCAACACATATTTCACATCGTTTCCTAACAAATAAAATTATTAGTGCCCATTAAGATCCTTTACTTATTGACAGAAATGACATATCAAACCCTAGGCTCAAACATTTCTTATTTTGAAAATAGCCATACAATAACACTATCTATACAGTCTTGGATCGCTAGCCTTATTATGTATCCCAAATAGCTTGTTTGAACTTGCCACGTGGCACATTTTAATTGGAGAATTAATTTAAATTAGTGCACACTATATCTAACAATGTAGAAATTGATTTTGATAAAAAAATGAAACGTAAATGTTTGTATATTATTCTATTAAACTTCAAACTATGTTTAGGATTTATTTATTTTGTTTTCTTATAATATATTTTTACTATGCTTATTTTAATATATGTTATTATGGTTATATTACTATAGGCTATAAACAATGATAAATTGCATTATTTCTAATTCATGTTTACTTTTAATTTTTTAACCATGGAAAATAATAGCAAAATTTGAATTCCCGAATTTTTGGATATTTGAAATTTAAATAGCCTACCCTTTTGCTTTAAGAGGGGGAAAGTGAAAATTTCAAATTTTTGTATCCCGCTCTTTTTCTATTTTTTAAAATTCTTTCGTGGAATATGCTAAAAATTATTAAATACCTTAGAGAAATGTTGATTAGGGTTTCTGATTTTTTTGGTCACACAGAAAAGAATGTCTTCAAAATATAAAAATATGTGCAGGTTGTAGATTGTAGGGCCGAGTGTTTACATCCTGGTTTTTTTCATGTGACTATAATTTTTTTAGAGAACACACACAAAATATGCACAGAAAGAATTCACATAAAGGAGGCACACAAAGGAGGCAAGCAACATAGGTTGTGATAGAATCACGCAGATTATTTGATTAAGGTAGTACACAGAGGTTTCAATGACAACATAAAGTAGGAAATCATCTCCGATATTAATAAATTAGGTATTTAGAGTAAATGTGTACCTTTTTTATTGTTGGATCTATTAGTTTCTCTCTAGTCGATTGGTTTCTGTGTTTTACACGCTAGTGCCAATCGTGATCGACACTAGCCTTGTTTTGCCCTACTAAATCGTGTTCCATAGTAAAGCCTTGATTTCAGAGTTCTTATAATATCCATGCCAACCTTCCTTTTTCTTTATGAAAACATAATATTTTTGTGCATTAATGAATGAAAATTTAATCCCTTTTTGCTCTAGTATTTATCTTTGTTTAATGCTTTCCTATTTCCACCATTTTGTCTCTCTTTGGGTACTTTCGTTTTGATTTTTTCATTCTCGTTCTGGGATTTTTTAAGGATAATTATATCTTGTGGCGCAATCACTTTTTTAAAAGAAATTATTTTAGTTGGGAGAAGCAAAATAGTTTAATGTTATTCATTAATAAGATGCAAAGAAACTTTGCTAATTAATTCATATTACATTTTTTACATGGTTGTCTCTTAGACATTTTAGGAAAATATATGAGGTTAAAAATTACTTAAAACTATAAAACCATATTAAGAATTCAATTGTATGATAATTATTTCCAATTATATTTGTGTTTCCATGTAGAATTAACCAAATGTAATGTCTTCAAGATAATTTCTGCTTTTTGTACATTGGAAGTTAAACACATTATATATGCGTTAATATTATTAAATATAATTTTAATCACTATGTATTTAATAATTAATATATTATTCCTTTTGTGCCCACTAATCTATGCCAAAAATTCACATAGCTTTGAGGAAGCCACAATATAATTCTTTGTTTCGAAAACCTATTTACTAAACCCGAATTTTATTTCAAATTACATACAGGATTCTACACATATATTTATATATCCATTATATAAATTCCAAATTTATTTGTTATCATTTATATATTTTCAATATGATTTCTCTTATATGAATAAACTCTACCATGGGAAAAATTTCTACCCTAGCGTTTGCTAGGCTATAATTCTTATTTGAAAAAAACATTCATTTACCTTGGTCCCTCATAGATCAGTTGTTTTTATATAGGAAAACATTTTTTTATCCTATCAGTCACTTTTTTCTTTGTTTGTTGTTATATTCGTAAAGATTAACAATTTAGATTTATAAAACAAATTCATTATGAACATGATATATTTACCTTTAAGAATAGATTAGTGGTCACTAGGATGTAATGAGTAGATGGCGTCATATGTAAAAACTTGTTTTATAACTTCTCAGTCACAATTCTAAGTTTCTATAATTTTCATAAATGTAAAATAATTCTACCAAAATATCATAAGAAATAGATAAATCTATATATATATACATGTATAACACATTAAATATACAATTTTACACAGTATATTTATGTATCCATTATATAAACACCATATTTATTTGTTATCATTTATAGCTTTTCAATATGATTTCTCCTATATGAATACACTCTACATGAAAAAGTTACATACACTAGTGCCCGCTAGGCTATAATTATTATTTAGAGAAACCATTTATTTACCTTTTGCTATCTCGTGGAGTAGGTTATTTTATATAGGAAACAAATTGTTATTTTGTGCTTAAAATTACTTTTGTTTTTCTCTCAAGTTATATATGCAAAGATTCCAAATTTATATTTATAACATAGCTTCATTATGAACATGATATATTTACCTTTAGGAATAGCTTAACGGTATTGCTTAGGGTGCAACGAGTAAATCACATCATATTTAAAATCTTGTTCTATAACTTCTTGGTCGTTAGTCCAAGTTTCTTTTCTTTTCATAAATGTAAAAATGTTCTGCCAAAATCCTAAAAGAAATAGATAAATCTCTACATATACATGTGTAACACATGAAATACACTATTATAAAATTATATTTATGTATCCATGATATAAACTCTATATTTATTTGTTATCGCTACGAATTTTCAATATGATTTCTCCCGTATTAATACACTCTACATGAAAAAACTTGCATGCACTAGAGACCATTGGGAAATAATTCTTATTAAGAGAAAACATTGATTTTACCTTTGGTGGCCTCATACCAGCTTTTTTATATAGGAAATACACTATTATTTGGTGTTAGCAATCACTCATTTTGTTTGTCTTCTATCATATATGAAAATATTAACAATTTAGATTTATAACATAGATTCATTATGAACATGAAATATTTACCTTTAATAATATATTAGTGGTGATAGCCTGTAAAACGAAAGTACATATCGTCTTATTTGAAATATGGTTATATAACTTTTTAGTCACTAGTCCAAATCTATAGGTATACATGTATATCACATAAAATACAAGATTCTACATGTAGATTTATGCATCCATTATATACAATCCAAATTTAGTTTTTACCATTTATATAAAATCATGTATGAATACACTCTACATGAAAAATGTTGCCTACTCTAGCGACCACTAGGCTATAATTCTTATTTGGAGGTAGTCTTTGTTTACCTTGGTAGACTCACGGATAAGTGGATTTTTCTATAGGAAACACACTTTTTTGGGCCAAGCGATCACTTTGTTATTTGTCTTGTGTTAAATATGCAAATATTAACAATTAAATTCATAACACAACTTCATTATAAAAATAATATATTTACTTTTAAGAATAACTTAGCGGCCACTAGGATTCATCAAGTATATTGCGTCGTATCTAAAAAATTGTTGTAAATATTTATGGTCTCTCGTCTAATAGGTTAGCCTAAGACATAATATTAAGACCTTACGATTGGTTGGATTAAACAAATTAAATTAAAATAGTTTGAGCTAAGCGGACGCTAGGTAATTCCATAATATAATATTTCCATCTTAGTGGGTGCTATAATTTATCAAGTTACTAAATGATATTTTGATCTTAGCATCTGCTAGCTTATGACACAATATAATATTTGGATCTTACCGGTGTCTCTAGGTGTCAATAAAAGGAAGTAAGATATTATAAGATTAGTGGCCGGTAGGTTACACCAAAACATAATAATATGATCTTAGTGAATATTGGTATTTAAAAAATTAAATCAACATAGTTTGAGCTTAGCAGACGCTAGGTATTTAAACAATATATTATTTTGACAGAAAGAGTCACTAGAATTTAACAAACTAAAGAAAGACATATTGAGTTTAGTTTCGCTAGGTTTTGTTTAAAAAACTTCAACAAATGATAGTGTAATCTTCAAAGATGCAAACAAGATATGTATAAATTAGTTGAATTTATCATATGATTTTAAGATTTTAAATTAATATATTTCAAGCATAGCACTTGTTAGGTTATGCTACCACATAATCATTGGAGCCTAGCGGTGGTTAGGATTTAATAAACTAAATTAAGGTATTATGAGCTTAGTAGCTACTAGGTTATGCCACAACATATTATTTGGGTATTCCATTCGCTATGGTTTAATAACTTCAATTACTGATATTTTACAATATTTAACAATATTTAGTGGCTAATAGGTTATGCCAAAACATAATATTTGGATCTTAGTGGTCACTGCGATTTCACAAATTAAATCAACATAGTTTGAGCTTAGCATCTACTAGGTATTTAAACAATATATTATTTCGACCTAAAGAGTCACTAGCATTTAAAAAACTAAAGAAAGACATATTGAGTTTAGTTTCCACTAGGTTTTGTTTCAACATAACCAAACAAATGATATTGTACTCTTTGAAGTTGCTAGGGTTTAACAAATTAAGGTAATATTTGGATCTTAGTGGTCTCTAGGTTTCAACAAAAGAAAGTTAGATATTACAAGCTTAGTGGCTAGTAGGTTACACCAAAACATAATATTTGAATCTTAGTGGTCACTACGAGTTCAAAAATTAAATCAACATAGTTTGAGCTTAGCGGCCATTAGGTATTTAAAGAATATATTATTTCGACCTAAAGAGTCACTAGCATTTAACAAACTAAAGAAAGACATAATGAGTTTAGTTTCCGCTAGTATATCAAGATATTGAATGATATTTTAAACTTAACGTCCACTAGCTTATGACACAACATAATATTTGGATCTTAGTGGTCACTAGGTTTCAACAAAATAAAGTAATATTTGGATCTTAGTGAATACTGGGATTTAACAAATTATATCAACATAGTTTGGGCTTAATGGTCGCATTAGGTATTTAAACAATATAATATTTCAAGCTGAAAAGTAACTACTATTTAACTAAGTAAAGAAAGACATATTGAATTTAGTTTTGACTAGTATATCAAGTTACTAAATGATATTTTGAACTTAGCATCCACTAGCTTGAGTTTAGTTTCCACACAATAATGTATCACAAAGAAGATATATATAAATTATTTGAATTCATTATATGATTTTAAGATTTTAAACTAAGATATTTCAATGATAAGTCTTCAAAAATAGTACATGAGGAAAAATTCCATGATAAGTCTTCCAACAGTGGATTCCCATGATGATTACAGAAAATTCTCATAGTAAATATATGCCAAAATGAATGGGGAAGAGATGTAACCAAATTTACTTCACCAAAAATACTTCCTATATCTATATACTTCACTCTAAAGATAACCATTCGAATGTTAATAAAAACTAAAGACAAATGCATTAGAGAAATATTAGGTCTTTCTACCTCTCGGCTCAACCTCACCAATGATCTCGATATCTAAGTCCCCTTTAATCTAATCAGAGGAGGAGGAAGAATCCACACAACATTCCAAAATTTTCACTTTAGTGCCAACAGGGAGTTCTATACCTTGATTTCCCATAACCACCTCCAAAGCATGCATGAGTTATCACGATCTGATTGGTATAGGTATATTATGTAGTATATGATTCATATGAGTTAACATCATATTTAGATGAAAATCTTTGAATGTCCTTGATATTATCTTCCCAAATTTATTATCTTACAAAAGTAATAGCATGGATAAATCCTAAGGGATCCTTTTGAGATGTGTTAATGAGAGGAAATATGAAAAATCAACAATGTGGGATAAAATTTGATAGTTTTATATATTTTTATTACAACAATATTGTGGTCTAGGATACCAAATTATGATCTTTTGGACCAGTCAATTTATTTTATATTTTAATTCTAAACATGTTTAGTAAAATATGGGTCAATTTAGTCAGTGAAATTATCTATTAATCCCTCTTTGACCCATTCTAACATGAATGTTCTCATTTTTTCAATTTACATCCTCATGTAATATTATTTGTGAACCTTAAGATCATCAAAACAATCATCCCAAAATTATTCAATTTCTTGTTGGTGGATATTAACACAAGTAACTCACATGCTATTTTGAAAATCCCCTTATTGTCAAAGTTGACCCTTTTAAAAATAGGAATACAAGTTAAATGGGATCATGGTACACTTAATATTCTGGGCATATAAAGAATTCTTAAAATAGTAAATTCCATGTTTGATGGGGAAGTTAATACTTTTGACCATTTATAATTCAACATAGCTTGCATGACACCTAATTTTCTACATAATTCAAGTCAAACTAGCTTAACTTTGACATACCTCTAAAGCTTTTATGGGTACCCATATAAGCCACCAATCTAAATGTATGTGAATCTATAAATATGGATGAAGTAGTTTCCATACGCACTAATGATGTTTGTGATATTCTTTGAGATTATCAAAGAAGTATTTCTTTCAATGACCTTATTATGAATATAGTGAGGGTATAATTAACCCATTTAAAATGTAGTAATCTTCCCTTATGAGTTATGTAAGGTTTTCATTCATATATCATCATGTATTTTCCCAAATCTCCAACGATATACAATCCAATCTAAATTCTAGTTTTGGTGCTAGAATACACAAGGTATGAGGTCATGTAGAATACACTTACCGAGGCTGCACCCAACAAGTAATTCTCAGTAGGTTGTCACTAAGTATATGATAGTAATCAATGTGTTGTTATCCATCAAAAATAATATTCATGAATTAAACCATCTAAGGCTTAAAATCCTTCATTTTAGGTTATCCAGTGACTTGACTCAAGAGAACAATCATACATAAGATATCTTCATGAAATTCTTCTTTTACCAGTGTTTTAGGGAGATTAGAAGAACCTTTATTTTGTAATTTCAACTAAAATGTAGATAACATATTTAGGAGCTTGGTATCCCTGGTTGTTCCATTCGATTAAGGAATTATATTTGGTTAAAACTACATAATTATTTCTCCTTTGTATTTGAAAAGTGGTACAGGATCTGTAATGGATCCAAATTCGAGTCAACAATGAATTATTTTATTATATTATATATCAGTTTATGGGGTCATAATGATCAGAACATGCTAATACCAAATCCATACATAAGATAGATATGGGAAAAACAATATCCTTGTACAAGATAATGTGAAGCACTATATTTACTAGTGTAGTCTGGTTACCTTTCTTCATCCTCTCCTTCATGTATTCGATGTACATGAAATCTAGATTGTTATCTTTGATGTTGGGAATTTTGGTGATTATGACAGAGACATTCTCATAGCTATATTACTTAAACTTCATATTCGAAATAGGTAACTAAAATAATTTATGAATAGAAAACTATTATTTGACATAGTAGAATTTAAGTTTTAGTGGGATTTTAATGAAGTATACAACTAAAATATTGTAGTGCCCACACTTTTTATAGCTCAGTACCTTGTTTGTTTCTTTGCTCAGAGACATGTTTTGACAAAATTTTGTTTTATCGTGGACATTATCTCGAGATTTGATCTTATTAGACATTGTGGACATTAGGGCGTATAGCGCAATTTATCTTAATTTCTATGTTGTCGCATTTTCTTATGATGTCATGGATACTAATCGATATGATGTTGTGTTTGGAACATAATTATTTTGATGGATAGTTGTTGCCTATGGAATTCCATGGTTATATGTCACTTTATCATCTTGTCTAACATTTGGAATATTGAGTATGATTGTGCACATTGTCACATTTTGATTTCAGTAGGATGTTATGCTAGTTTAGAACTTATTGATATCTTATTGTGTCATTGTTTTATATTTTATCGGACAGGTACGGTTAATGTGTGCAATGAGTGTGTAGGTGACAGGTTTATAGGAGAACTTGGGAATTTAGGCCAACTACAAAATCTTGCACAAGCAGCCCACGGGCTGAGTCCTAGCCATGTTCATTGTGTGAAGCCTTAGTATAGGAGATTATTATTTTGGGCACTATGAGTGACCCCAATTTTTGTAATGTATTGTGCTTTGAATTATTAATTTTGTTTAGGGTTGCTAGTGGAGTTGTAAACTTGTTTTGGGAGTTAATAATCCCACTTTCATTTAAATTTTTGAATTTGTTTAATGAGTCACTTAATCACAAGGGTTTAGGGTCACATGTGAGACCCTTGGGTGGTCCCCACACCCTCTACCCTTGTGCCAAAAATGCAAAACCTGAAATTAGGTTATTTTGGGCATTTTTGGGGACCTCCTTTTAGCTTGGGAGTTCCCCTAACATAAAAATGCCCTTGGACCCTACCTAATGGGTAGGGGGCTTATTTCAAGGCTAGAGGGAGTTTTCCCTCCCTTTTTACCTCTTGTTTGGTCACATCCATGTAAGGGATGTGGATTTGAGTGCTTATCAAAAGTTTCACTAATTTTTTCTTGCTAACATTTAAGGGAATTTGGGAGAAGAGGGCAAAAAGACAATTTTACCCTTTCTCTCTTTTGTTTTGGCATCTTTGACCTTGTAGAAGGAGAGGGGTGACACATGTCACCCCCTCATTTGTGAGGATGCTTGCTTGCTCCTCTTCAAATTCCCATTCATGGGAAAAGAGAGGGACTTTTTTTTGGGAAACTTGCTTGGGATGCTTGTGGATTTTGGAGCTTGGAGATTGGCTTGAGTCAAGGTGTGGAGAAATTTGAAGTTGGAGAGATTTTTGGAGAGCTTTCCTTGAGGTAGGCTCTTATGTCTTTTGCTTGTGTTGCATTTATCTTAGTTGTTAGATGGGTTGCATGGTTTTGTTATTGGTTGTTGTTGTTTGTTTTACTCCCTCCATCATATGGCATGATGGAGTTTTGGAGTGTGGGGGAAGAGAGAGGGAATTTTCCCTCTCAATCCTCAAGGCTTGATGGACAAGCCTTGTAGGGTCTTAGTGTTTCCCCTCAATGGTTGAGGTGGGGAAGTTGATTCATTTGGTTTGAATCTCCTTCCCCATTCTTGGTAAGGAAACCCCTTTGGGGTTTGAAAATCCTTCCAAGAAGGACTTGGAGAAAGGGTGGAGGAATAAGGAGGATTTTGATTGAATTTAGGAGCAATAAGGAGGGTAGGGAGATTTTTCTTTGTGCAAGAATTTTGGAATATAATTTTTGGAGAACTTTCTCCTCTCTTCCCCACTTTTGAGGAAGAACATGGGTTCTCCTCCTTGTAAATTTTGGAGTCTTGTTTGTATGTGTCCTATTTCTATGTGCTTGTAACATTGTTAGTTCACCTCCATCTTGTGCAAGTTGTGGTTGTTGTCCTCTTTCCCATGGGCTTGGGGGAGGCTAGCATGCATCCCAACCTTGGGAGAGGCATGTGATGATGCCTATGGTTGGGTGGCAAACAAGCTCTCTTTCTCCTTGCATGGTTTTGTGAAGACATGGAAGTTGGCTCTCAAGTTGGAATTGGTGGCATTTGGGCTCTCATTGTTCTTATCCTTCCTTGTGATACTTTCTTGCATTGTAACCCTCTTTCGAATATAGTTATGTAAGAAGTTACATCTCCTTGTAAATCCTCCATTTTGTGCATTTTGTATCACTTGGAAACTTGTCTTAGAAATTTTTGATTGTTGCCACTTGGGATTTAACATCCATATAGCCCAAGCTTGTGGAGGTGAAGTATTGAAGTAAATAATCTATCTACTTGAATCTTGATGTAACTCTTGTATTTATATTTACAAAAGAAACATAGTTTGTTGAAGGTTTTGTTTGCCTTACCCTTTGTTACCTTGCAAACATTGATAGTATTATGTCAAGAGAAGAAATCTGTTATTTTCTTGCACTTTCTTGCTTTTGTGAAAACTTAAGGAAAGATGTTATTTAGAAATCTAATTGTTTTATTTTGGCTATGGAATCATGTGACTGTTATTAAACAAAAACACTCTCCTTCTTGCAATATATTTTCTTTCTTGTAAATGTTGATATTGTTAACACATAAACTAAAAGTTGAAAATTTAGTTTTCATTTCCATGAGGAGTTGGATATTTTGCTCTTATTAAACAATCTGTATTATGTAATACAAAAAGAAAATAAGTAAAATCAGCATGTAACTAATGAGGTTCTGTTTTAGATAACAACTACATTTTAGTTAAAAATCAAATCATACTTAGAGTGTTATGTCATTTAAAACTCTATTTTGCAGATTCAAAAGTGTGAAGTAAGAAATACATAATGTATAATTTTTATACCTAGTTTCTTATAAATTATAACATTATATATAATACGTGTGTTAATATGTATATATATATATATATATATAAACAAAATTTTATATATTAAAATGTATATATATATATATATATATATATATATATTATATATATATATATATATATACATAATATTTCGTAAAAAGGAGTAATATTTTAAATATGTATTGAATTTTATTTATAAAATAAATCATACATACATATATATATATATATATATATATATATATATAATATTAAAACAAATTTTTTTAAATTAATTTAAACTTATAAAAAAAAAAAATAAAAAAGTTTGGTGGGGGTTCGAACACCCCCACCCATCATATTACCTAAGTAAAAAAAAAAAATACAAAGTGGCGGGGTGCCGAACCCCCAACCCCCTAGCCTCGCACCCCGCAACCTTTTCCCATGGGGGCGCTGCTTGTCCCCCATAATCTCCTCCGCCTTTGGGCCCTACTACCGCCCTCCTCCCGCGCCTCCCTCTCACCGCTGCCCCCACCGACATCTCGCTGCCATTGTCCCCCACCTCCCTACGTGTTGTTCCCCCCACGTTCCTCCATCGCACCCGATCCTTCCCCCATTCACGTGTAAAATCCAAAACATGCCCCCTTCAACACAAAGAAGAATATAACACACACACACACACACATGTATAAGGAAGAAGACAAAGAAATGAGAGACAAAATACAGTTCTTGTTATTGTAGGATTTTCACAAACAAGAAAAAAAACTAAACAAAGGAAAGAAAATATAATAATAAGCAAATATATATTTATAAATAAAAGGAATAATACAACAAGGGTTTACAAAAAAAGAAATTAGCTCCATAGTTTTAAGATGGACTCTGACAAGAGAGAGAGAAAACAAAAATGAAGAAAGAAAAGAAGGGGAAAAGAACATAAGGCAAGGAAATTTTAGTGTTTTAGATTTGAGGGTTTATAATAAAAACATCCAAGGGTGGATATTCCCGCCTACACTTCCCAAGTCATGGTATTTTGTGGGATCCCATGGTAAATGAAATTAAATGAAGGGTGTAGGTGAGCAAATTTAATCAAAAGGAAGGTGAAGATTTAATTATTTTAAATGGGTGTAGAACTTCTAGTGTAAAGCTAAACAAATTAAATTAAGAAATTAGGTTTTGGAAAATTAAAAATTGATATTGACTAATTTACTAATGGACCTAGTGAAAAGGTTAATTAAGTGGTAGTATTATGTTCATAAAAAAAAAAAAAAATTACCTAAATTTTTTTTTGCATTATTTCCGATTTTCTCGAGATGAGGCACTACATTTGGTATCGAGCGTGGTTTGCACACACGGACCACTGGGTAACTAATTAAAATAGTTAATGGTAATTTTAATAACATTAAAATTAACTAAATGAATAAAAATAATAGTTAAAAAAAATCATCCACAACCATTAAATTTTAAATTAATAACTTCTTCGCTCACCTCATGCGCAGGATGGCGCCTAAAGTGAGGACAGATCAGCTAGAGGTTTGGGGTGTAGTGCACCACTGCTGGGAGCCACCAAGCGGCCAAATTTGGGCCTTGGATATTAGAGGCCTTACGTCGGTTGATAGGTGTTGTGGAGCAGTGCCTACCACCACCATTGCAGGAGATGAGAGTGGAGACACCATTGGGAGATGAGGAGCCGATAGGTGGACATGCATTGAGCCGCTAGAGCACGATACACCGAGGTGGGAGAGGTCATGTAGCCCCTTCCGTTCATCACGAGAGGGTAGCCTCATTCCATAATAGCCACTCACATAGTCTCGAGGACCATTTGAGGATAGGGTGCCCCCTTCACTGTTGGACTACATCGCGGGATCGAGATACAAAGCAAAGGTGATTAGGGATCTTCTTTGTTTGTAGCCACCTACCTACACCAGATCTACAAATGGCTTTGGGGCTGAGTCATGGCTCCTTAGCTTGGATAGTTACTTTGGCTTGCACTCTTACAAGAGCAATGTCAAGGCAAGGTTCACCATACACCTCCTCGAGACACAACATGCATTTGGTGGAGGAATGAGGAGCGAAGCTCCATTCGACTAGAGAGATAGTGACTTGGGAGATGTTTGAGGAGAGTGGCTCAAGGATCAAAGCATTTTGTGAAGAAGAGGATCGATGAGTTTCACGACTTACGACAGGATCTGGCATAATAGCATAGATGAGAATAGGTTCTGGATCTTCTACAGTATGTGGACTACCTGCAAGATGAGAAATTATAGGTTAATAGGTTTATTCGAGGGCTTAATGCAGATATATAGGAGTAGTTAGGATGTTATCTCCTCCCACACTTAAGAAGGCGGTTGAGAAGGCCAACTTAGTTGAGGAGAATAGACCAAGGCAGAGGAGCATCGTGAGAGGAACAAGAGAAAGTTTTAGGAGAGGATACAGGCCTTTCAGAGTCAGAGGTCATGAGGTATTGCACCACCCCTAGAGGAGGATTTTGGCCTCCGCCTAGTAGCCATGAGCTCCACCACACCCGCAACAATAGACACAGCGAGGCCACCACGCATCAGGGGCTAAGCAGGACATAGGGATTTCAGAGGAGGTGTTTCTAGAAGTGGTTTTGGTGGAGCCGAGGATAGGAGGTAGGGAACTCAGGCACATCCCTCTCGCACACGTGTGAGCTATCTGCTAGTGTTGGACCGGCAGGTGACACCGAGTATAGGAGGGACCCCATCTCGAGAGGGTATAATAGGATGTTTTATCTATGGATCTCACGATCACTATGTGCACATGTTCCCGCACAAACCCAATACCATGGATACATAGAGAGCTTCTAGATCCGAGTAGATGGTGGGTGACGTAGGATGCCCTCATCATGTATATGAAGCGGTTGAAACCACCTGCCAGCATTAGGCAACAAATTCATTGAGATGACAAGTACTATCGGGTATTTCTATCTTAGTACTTTGATTCAGTGCTTTAGATTCTTTTATATCACCTTCTATAGAGACCCGGT
Organism: Taxus wallichiana var. yunnanensis; assembly: GCA_018340775.1. Taxonomy (NCBI): domain Eukaryota; kingdom Viridiplantae; phylum Streptophyta; class Pinopsida; order Cupressales; family Taxaceae; genus Taxus; species Taxus wallichiana. The sequence goes on from CM031236.1 coordinate 393,488,126, forward strand.
GTGGGCTAGTGGTGGCTAGGAAACTAAATAGTTGGCGAGGTTGAGTTGGCCTCTGGGCCAAACTCATTCATGGACTCGTATGTGGAGAGTTGCGTACTTGATTTAGGAGCCTTCTCCACTACTCTTGACCTCCGAGTTATCCCTCTAGGTTCCTATCAGGTAGTTTTGGGTATGGATTGGCTCGAGGCTCGTCGAGCTAAGGTGGATTACAGAAATAAGGTCATTGAGTGTCTAGGATGATCTTGGGAATGCAGTTGTGATATCAGGGATGCAGAGACCTATCTCTTTACGCATGATATCGGCTAAGCAACTCAAGCGGAGCATGCGTAAGGGTGTCAATTATTTGTTATCACCATCAGTGATCGATCTGAGAGCATTCTAGAGCATTCACCCTTAGATGATCATGCAATTTTGAGGGAGTATGCAGATGTATTTCCAGGTGAGCTTCCAGGGTTACCACCCCATAGAGAGGTGGATTTCACCATTGATTTAGTACCTAGATCAGCACCAGTTTCTAGGGCACCTTATCGGATGACGACCCAGAGCTTCATGAGCTCAAGATTTAGTTAGAGGAGTTGTTGGATAAGGGTCTCATTCACCCTAGTGTATCTCCTTGGGGAGCACCAGTCATATTTGTGAAGAAGAAGGATGGTTCTCTCAGACTTTGTGTAGACTTTAGGTAGCTCAACAAAGTCACAATAAAGAACCATTATCCACTCCCTAGGATTGATGACTTGTTTGATCAGATGCGGGGAGAGAGTGTTCTCCAAAATTGATCTCAAGTCAGGGTATCATCAGTTGCGCATTTCAGATGTAGACATTCATAAGACAACTTTTCGCACATGTTATGGGCATTATGAGTTCACAGTGGTTCCATTTGGTTTGACCAATGCCCCAACTATCTTCATGAGCCTCATGAATGGGGTATTCAGGACATTTCTGGATCACTTTGTCTTAGTGTTCCTTGATGACATATTGATTTATTCTCATTCCGAGGAGGAACATGAGGAGCATTTGAGACAGGTACTTTAGGTTTTGAGAGAGCAGAAGTTGTATGGGAACTTGGAAAATGTAGCTTCTTTCAGATAGAGATTCAATACTTGGGTCATATCATTTCAGGCGAGGGTATCTCTATAGATCCCTCTAAGATATAGGCTATCTTGGACTAGCCAAGCACCCACATCAGTTACTGAGGTAAGGAGTTTCATGGGTTTGGCAGGGTATTACCACAGGTTCGTACAAGACTTTTCTAGGATTGCTCACCCTATTACTTCTCTTCAGAGGAAAGGGAAGAAGTTTGATTGGTCAGAGAAATGTGAGCAAGCCTTTCAGTTGCTTAAGGAAAGGTTAACCATGGCACCCATCTTAGTAGTTCCGGACCCAATAGAGGATTTTGTTGTTTGTACTGATGCATCACTAGAGGGTTTGGGAGCAGTTCTTATGCAGGAGTGTGGGTTATTACTTTTGAGTCTCATAAGCTCAAGGACTATGAGCTTAATTATCCTACTCATGACTTGGAGCTTGCAGCAGTTGTTCATGCTCTAGTGCGTTGGTGACATTTTCTTTTGGGTAGGCCTTTCATTTTGAGGACAGATCATCAGAGTTTGCAGCATATCTTCTCTCGGCCCAAACCTCAATGCTCATCAATAGCGTTGGATGGAGTTCTTATGTGAGTATGACATGGAGGTTCAATATATCAAAGGAAAGGAAAATGTTGTTCACATATGCACTTAGTAGACGATGACATGTGCTTTCTTCTTTGACACTTTATCAGATTTGAGAGGTAGGATTCTTGAGCACCTTCTAGAGGATAATTTTATGAGGGAGCTAGATAGATGTTGGAAATTCACATGGTTCTTTAGAGGGAAGATATTCAGGTGTGTCTTAGAGGTAGATGGTTTGCTTTGGTTCCACAAGTGCATCTACATGCCTAAGTCAGATGATCTACGTAGCTTCATCCTCATAGAGGCTCATCGAGCCCCATATGCGGCACATCCAGGAGTGAAGAAAATGCATGTTGATATGAGAGAGTTATATTATGGCCCGATCTTGACGAGACATAGCAGATTTTGTTGCACTTTTCCTTGAGTGTCGAGAGGGTCAAGGTAGAGCATTCTCATCCCACAAGACTTTTATTCCCCATGATATTCCCGAGTGGAAATGGGATGTGATTTCCATGGATTTCATAGTTGGACTTCCTATGTCTTCTTATCATCATGATGCCATTATGGTTACCATGGATAAGTTGACCAAGGTTGTGCACTTCTCGCCAACCAAGGTCACCTATAATGCATAGGCCATTGCTAAAGTGTTTATGGAGGACATTGTTAGGTTGCATGGGATTCTAAAGACCATCATAAATGACAGGGATACCATCTACACTTCAGTTTTCTGGACTTCTTTTCAGGCCACTCTGGGTACTCAGATTAATTTCAGTTCAGCTTATCATCTAGAGACAGATGGACAAACAAAGAGGGTTAATCAGGTGTTGGAGGACATGTTGAGAATGTATGTCATGGATCAACAAAGGAAATGGGAAGATTATTTGCATTTAGTTGAGTTTACCTACAACAACAACTATCATAGTTCCATTGGTATGGCTCCTTACCAGGCTTTGTATGGACGACCTTGTAGGACACCTTTGAGTTGGGATAGACTAGATGATAGGATTATTCTGGGACCAGCCTACCTTGATTTAGAGAGCGAAGGTTGTCTGATTAGACAACGTCTTGAGCAGCGTGAGCACGCCAAAGGCATATGCAAACACCAAGAGGATTGATCATCACTTCTCAGTGGGTGATAAAGTCTTCTTGAGAGTTCATCCGCATAAGAGTTTGATCCATTATGGAAAGGGTTCTAAGCTATCACCTTGTTTTGTGGGGACTTTTGATATTTTAGAGGTCATCGGTCTAGTTGCCTATTCGCCTAGCTTTTCCACCATCGCCTTGCATGGGCCATGATGTGTTTCATGTTTTTGTACTACGAGATATGTACCTGATGCTTCTCATGTTTTGGATTGGTTGGCATTACAGGTAGAGGATGGAGGAAAGTGGAGATTGGAGCCCATATGCATACTGGAGCATCCAAGGTTGGCCCTTCGGGGTCGAGACTTGGACTAGGTTAGAGTGCAGTGGGACCGGTATGATGAGACAACAACGACTTGGGAGGATGCGATACCTTTGAGGGCTAGATATCCCTATCTCTTTCAGTGACTTCAAGGAGGAAGTCTAATTTTAGTAGAGGGGGATGTAGTGCCCACACTTTTTATAGCTCAGTAGCTTGTTGTTTCTTTGCTCAGAGACATGTTTTGACATTATTTTATTTTATCGTGGACATTATATTAGAGATTTGATCTTATTAGACATTGTGGACATTAGCGTATAGCACCAATTTAGCTTAATTTATATGTTGTCACATTTTATTATGATGTCATGGATACTAATGGATATGATGTTATGTTTGGAACATAATTATTTTGATGGATAATTGTTGCATGTGGAAATTCCATGGTTATATGTCACTTTATCATCTTGTCTAACTTTTGGAATATTTAGTATGATTGTGCATGTTGTCGTATTTTGATTTTAGTAGGATGTTATGCTATTTTAGAAGCTTATTGATATCTTATTGTGTGTTTTTTATATTTTATGGACAGGTATAGTTAATGTGTGCAATGAGTGTGCGGGTGATAGGTTTACAGGAGAATGTGGGAATTTAGGCCAACTACTCAATCTTGCACAAAGCCCACATAGGCTAAGTCCTAGCCATGTTCATTGTGTGAAGCCTTAGTATAGGAGATTATTATTTTGGGCACTATGAGTGACCCCAAATTTGTAATGTATTGTGCTTTGAATTATTAATTTGGTTTAGGGTTATTAGTGGAGTTGTAAACTTGTTTTGGGAGATAATAATCCCACTTTCATTTAAATTTTGATTTTTTTATTGAGTCACTTAATCACAAGGGTTTAGGGTCACATGTGAGACCCTTGGGTGGTCCCCCACCCTCTACCCTTGTGCCAAAAATGCAAAACCCGAAATTAGGTTATTTTGGGCATTTTTGGGACCTCCTTTTAGCTTGGGAGTTTCCCTAACATAAAAATGACCCCTTGGACCCTACCTAATGGGTAGGGGGGCTTATTTTCAAGGCTAGAGGGAGTTTTCCCTCCCTTTTTACCTCTTGTTTAGTCACATCCATGTAAGGGATGTGGATTTGAGTGTTTATCAAAAGTTTCACTAATTTTGTCTTGCTAACATTTAGGGGAATTTGGGAGAAGAGGGCAAAAAGACAATTTTACCCTTTCTCTCTTTTGTTTTGGCATCTTTGACCTTGAAGAAGGAGAGGGGTGACACATGTCACCCCCTCATTTGTGAGGATTCTTGCTTTCTCCTCTTCAAATTCCCATTCATGGGAAAAGAGAGGGACTTTTTTGGGAACTTCTTGCTTGGGATGCTTGTGGATTTTGGAGCTTGAGATTGGCTTGAGTCAAGGTGTGGAGAAATTTGAAGTTGGAGAGCTTTTTGGAGAGCTTTCCTTGAGGTAGGCTCTTATGTCTTTTGCTTGTGTTGCATTTATCTTAGTTGTTAGATGGGTTGCATGGTTTTTTTATTTGGTTGTTGTTTGTTTTACTCCCTCCATCATATGGCATGATGGAGTTTTGGAGTGTGGGGAAGAGAGAGGAATTTTCCTCTCAATCCTCAAGGCTTGATGGACAAGCCTTGTAGGGTCTTAGTGTTTCCCCTCAATGGTTGAGGTGGGGAAGTTGATTCATTTGGTTTGAATCTCCTTCCCCATTCTTGGTAAGGAAACCCCTTTGGGGTTTGAAAATCCTTCCAAGAAGGACTTGGAGAAAAAGTGGAGGAATAAGGAGGATTTTGATTGAATTTAGGAGCAATAAGGAGGGTAGGAATACTTTTTTCTATATGCAAGCATTTGGAATATAATTTTTGGATAACTTTCTCCTCTCTTCCCCACTTTTGAGGAAGAACATGGGTTCTCCTCCTTGTAAGTTTTGGAGTCTTGTTTGTATGTGTCCTATTTCTATGTTCTTGTAACATTGATAATTCACCTCCATCTAGTGCAATTTGTGGTTGTTGTCCTCTTTCCCATGGGCTTAGGGGAGGCTAGCATGCATCCCAACCTTATGAGAGGCATGTGATGATGCCTATGGTTGGGTGGAAAACAAGCTCTCTTTCTCCTTGCATGGTTTTGGGAAGACATGGAAGTTGGCTCTCAAGTTGGAATTGGTGGCATTTGGGCTCTCATTGTTCTTATCCTTCCTTGTGATAATTTCTTTCATTGTAACCCTCTTTTGAATATAGTTATGTAAGAAGTTACATCTCCTTGTAAATCCTCCATTTTGTGCATTTTGTATCACTTGGAAACTTGTCTTAGAAATTTTTGATTAGTTGCCACTTGGGATTTAACATCCATATAGCCCAAGCTTGTGGAGGTGAAGTATTGAAGTAAATAATCTATCTACTTGAATCTTGATGTAACTCTTATATTTATATTTACAAAAGAAACATAGTTTGTTGAAGGTTTTGTTTGCCTTACACCTTTGATTACCTTGCAAACATTGATAGTATTATGTCAAGAGAAGAATCTATTATTTTCTTTCACTTTCTTGCTTTTGTGAAAACTTAAAGAAAGATGTTATTTAGAAATCTAATTGTTTTATTTTGGCTATGGAATCATGTGACTGATTATTAAACAAAAACACTCTCCTTCTTGTAATATATTTTCTTTCTTGTAAATGTTGATATTCTTAACACATAAATTGAAAGTTGAAAATTTTAGTTTTCATTTCCATGAGGAGTTGGATATTTTGCTCTTATTAAACAATCTATATTATGTAATACAAAAAGAAAATAAGTAAAATCAGCATGTAACTAATGAGGTTCTATTTTAGATAACTACATTTTAGATAAAAATCAAATCATACTTAGAGTGTTATGTCATTTAAAACTCTATTTTGCAGATTCAAAAGTGTGAAGTAAGAAATACATAATGTATAATTTTTATACCTAGTTTCTTTTAAAATTATAACATTATATATATAATACGTGTGTTAATATATATATTATATTATATATATATAAACAAAATTTTGTATACATTAAAATGTGTGTATATATATATATATATATGTATATACATAATATTTCGTAAAGAGTAATATTTTAAATATGTATTGAATTTTATATATAAAATAAATCACATATATATGGGAGGCCCCTGGTGGTGGGCAATATGGGTCTTTTTTGAAAAAATGGTATCTGGGTTTTGATCCAAATACTGAAAATATAAACACTATTCCAACTGGTGTAGGCTACCAGGACTCGCCATTGCATCTATGGGATGATGAAATCGCTAAATATTGCAAAATCCCTAGGTGCACCTATGAAATTTGGATGGACCCACAAGAAATAGATCCAGGCTTGCTTTTGCTCGGTTACGCATTTTCTCAGCCATAGATCAGGAGTTTCGGAGCACATAATCTTAAAAACTAGATTTGGGTCCTAGACCCAAAAATTGAAGTTGAAACCTTAAGATGTAAGCTATGCCATAGCATTGGTCACTCTGACAAAAACTGCTCCAAGAAGAAGACCCTCCCTTTGGATTCTGAACAGCCTGGGATAGGCTCAGATCTGAACAAAGTTAGCAGGGACCCAAGCAAGGATAGGAAGATTGATGACAAAGGTCCCAGCCAGAAGGATTTGCATCTAAATAGAAGGGAAAAAAAGGGGGTTTAGAACTCATATAAAGAAGCATCTTGTCTGGCGCCCCAAAGCTGCAACATTAGCTTTGCCTGAAGCTCCCAACAAAGAAGTACTGGACAATTCGGTGAAGGCTTCTTCGGATATACCTTTTGAAACATCTGTGAAAGAAGACTTTGTTAAGGTATCCATGGAAGTAAACGAGCATGATGGTTCAGTGATGGACAATTTAGTCCCTTCTGGATCAAGAGAAAGAAATTCAGTCATTAATTAGGGAGGAAGCTTGTAACAAGGAAGATATGACAGAAATTGAGCCTTTGGAGATTCTCTCTTCTGGAGAGAATGGTATTGCGGATCTTTGCCATGTCCTGGATTCACAAGTACAAAGGTGGCTTCGCCATCTGCTGCAGAAGCGTGAGGCGAACCTGTTCACATGCCTGATAGTTTACATAAAGGACAAGAAGAAGGAGAAATCACGCCTGCCAAGGAAATGGAAGATCCAGACTCTGGATTCACAATGGTCATCTCAAAAAAGAAAAAAAGAATGAGAGGTTTTGAAAGGATCCCAGATTCATTGTATAGTGATAAAAAAAAGGAAATTGACAATTGGGACACCTCTTCTTCTAGAACAACCAGGTCTTCTGCTAGACGAATAGCTGATTTTGGAGGAAGCTCAAAAAGAGGAAGACCCTCTAAAAAGACTCTCAGAGCTAAGAAAACGGAGAGGGATATTGCAGATGGGGTTCAGCGACAACTGAACCAGCAAGCAATTCCAACTACCAACCATTCCAAATGAAGATTATATCCTGGAATATTAGAGGCCTAAATGGAAACTCTAAGCAAAGAACCATCAAGGAGTTACGGGATTCCAGTAACCCCAGCATTTTGATTCTTCAAGAAACTAAAATGAAAGCAATGACCATGGCTAATATTAAAAAAATTGGGATAGCTCAAATGGCTTGAATTTCGTTGACTCTCGTGGAGCTTCCGGAGGGTGGATACTCTTTGGGGATAGAAGGCATCAGATGGTATGATTCTTAGTGCTAATATTAATCATCTTGCAATTAAATTTGTCACTATTGAGAAAAAGTGTGAATGGATCTTGTCTAATATTTATGCCCCTAACTCGATAAAGTGGTAGAAGAAAACTATGGGCTGATCTTAAAATCTTTAGAAACCAATATAGCTCTGCCAACTGGCTCATTATGGGAGATTTCAACTCCCCTCTAAACCCAGGTGAGAAGTTTGGAGGAACCCCCACCTTCTCTAATGGTATGGAGGACTTTGCTGACTTTATTGCTGAACAAAACCTCATTGATGTGGATCTGCATGGTAATAAGTATACTTGGAATAATAGAAGGCTGGGAAAGGAGTTCATTCAGGTGAGACTGGATAGGGCATTAATCTCAGCAAACTGGATTCTAAGCCAAGACTTTTACCTATCTTCCCTTCCAAGAATTGGATCGGATCATAATCCGATTGCTTTAAGCTTTCTCAATTGGACTAAACCAGCAAAAAGCTCATTCAAATTTGAAAAAATGTGGATGGAGCATGATGATATCTATGATAGGATAAAAGAATGGTGGGAATGGAATGGGGAAGGCACTGCTCAGTTCAGATTGGTTCAAAAACTCAAAAATGTCAAAAAGCAAGTCAAAATCTGGAACAAAAGGGTTTTTGGAAATATTTTCGAAAAAAAGAAAGAGTTAAAACTGAAGCTTCAGGATCTGGAGTTAAAAATGGATACTTTGGGAAGATCGGTTGAAGATGAAGTAAATGAAAAGAATATTCTTTCTGAGTTGCATACGATCTGCAGTAGGGAAGAGTCTTTTTGGCGCCTTAAATCTAGAGCTATCTGGCTTAAAGAGGGAGACAGGAACACAAAGTTCTTTCACATGACTACTCTAAAACATAGAGCCAGTAACAGAATCCTTGAGGTTTCTAAAAACAATGGGAACAACACTAAAGATCCAAACAGCATCAAGAAACAAGCGCTTGAATTTTACAAGAATCTTCTTAAAGAGAACAACGTCAGCAACCCTGAAGCTATTTCCTTCATGCTGGAGGCCATCCCTCAGAATAATATTGAGGACCAGAAATTCAGAGATATCACTAAAGCTGTCACGCTTGAAGAACTGCAAAAGGCTGTTTTTTCTCTTGAGGGGGATAAGGCTCCTGGGCCGGATGGGTTCTCTATTAATTTTTTTCAGAAGTTCTGGGAAATATGCTCGGAGGATCTTCTCAAAGCGGTGAATGAATTCTATAGAACGGGAAATCTTCTAAAAGAGCTCAATAACACGCACATTGTGCTGGCACCTAAAAAAATGGATGCAAAAGACTTCAAGGACTTCAGACCTATCAGTCTTGTTAATGCTATCTTTAGAATCTTCACCAAAATCATCACTACTAGACTGCAGCTCATAATGAATGACCTCATCTCAAGGCAGCAGAGTGGCTTTATTAAAGGCAGGATAATACAAGACGGAGTGATTATGGTGCACGAAACTATACATTCCATGGAAAATAATAAAAAGGCTAATATGATCCTCAAGCTTGATATGAATAAAGCTTTTGACAAGGTTTCTTGGGTCTTCCTTGACAGGATTTTATCTAAATTTGGGTTCACGGAAAAATTTAGAAAAATTGTTAAGTCTTGTATATCTACAGCCAGGTTCTCTGTGGTTGTTAATGGGGAGCCTGTGGGTTTTTTCACCAGCAGCAGAGGTCTAAGACAAGGAGACCCCATCTCCCCCTTACTCTTCATTCTTTTAGCTGACAGCCTTAGTAGAACAATTGGCAAAGCGGTTGAAGACGGCCTTTTAAATGGATCTAAACCCACTTCATTCAGCCAAGCTGTCTCTCATCAACAGTTTGCGGACGACACTATCCTTCTTCTTCTGGCTTCAGTTGTGGAAGCTAAAGCTATTAAGGCTCTATTACAACTCTATGAATCTGCTTCTGGGCAAGAGATTAATTATGACAAAAGCACCATTTTTTTCTTTAACACCCCTGGGGAAAGACAGCTCAAGATTGCTAAAATTCTGGGCTGTCAAATAGGTGCTCTTCCAGCAACGTACTTAGGCCTCCCTCTTGGCACTAAGAAAGTCTCTCACATGGTGTGGGATGAATTATTGGTGAGATTTCAGAAAAAAATGGCTGGTTGGAAAGGTGCCACTCTCTCTAGTGCTGGTAAGTGCCTACTCATTAAAAGTACACTCCAAAGTCTGCCCATCTATATCATGTCACTTTTCAAAATTCCTTCTTCCTTCAGAGAGAAAATTGAAAGGATTCAGAAAAAAATTTTATGGCAAGGCATGGAAGAGAAGTTCAAATTTCACCTAGTGGCCTGGGATAAGGTCTGCACCCCAAAATCTATGGGAGGGCTGGGCATAAAAAATATTGAGAAAATGAATGAGGCACTCATTGCTAAGATGGGCTGGAGATTGCTATCTGAGAAACAACCCTGGATTGATGTTATTAAAGCAAAATACTTGAATCAACAAGCTGTTTACTCCTATCTGCATGATGAACAACTACCCAATGGTTCCATTTTTTGGAATAATCTGGTCAAGAGTAGAAACTTCATCAAGCAGGGCAGCAAATGGAAAGTGGGGGATGGCAGTGAGATAAACTTCTGGGAGGATAACTGGTTCAGTGATAATCTCTTGGATAGATTTGGGATAGCTAAGGACAGCCTTATAAGCAAGTATGGAACTAAAATCAAGGACTACATTGAAGGAAATGGCACCAACAAGATTTGGAAAAAACTTACTGTGGAGCGAATTGAGCTGAAACAAATTACTTCCTCCCTTCAGGATCTTTTAGATCTCTTTCCTTTAAGTCAGCTGGATTCCAAGGATGAGCTGGTTTGGAACAATTCACATGATGGGAAATACTCAGTCAAATCTGGTTATATCAATCTTTTTCACAGTAATCAATCTGATTTTAACTGGAACAAGATCTGGATGCCTGAGTTAACCCCCAAAATAAATTTCTTTCTTTGGCTGGCCATCAGAGGTAGAATTCTCACCACTGACAATTTGATGAGAAGAGGATTTATAATTCCTAATTGGTGCCACCTTTGTAGGAATGACTATGAAGACATTAGTCATCTGTTCATACATTGTGATTATGCCAATAGAATTTGGAACTTTGTCCTTTCTAAATTCGAAGCTCTTTGGGTGTTGCCGAAGGATCTTAATCAGCTATGGAATCAATGGAACCCACCATTCAGACATTGTGTTATCAAAAGAATCTGGAAATTAGCCATCCCACATTTAATCTGGAGGATTTGGAAGGATAGAAATAATATCATTTTCAGAAATAAGAAGCAAAATTATAAACTCAGTATTGGCAAAATTTCTCAAGGTCTCAAAGAGGACATGGCCAGATTTAAACCTCCCAAGAACAAGTGTTATCCTGAGAATGAAGAACACATCTTATCTAATTGGCAGATTGGAAATTGGAGCAACCCTGGGAATAGTGTAGATAGATCTTTGATTAAATGGCATCCTCCTGACTCTAATTGGTACAAGTTGAACTTTGATGGCACCTCTAAGGGAAACCCTGGGACAAAGTAGGAGGAGGAGCAATACGGGACCACAAAGGTAATTTGATTGCTGCATATGCTGGAAAAATGGGAATTCAAACCAATCATTTTGCCGAAGCATTATCTGCTCTCTGGGGCTTGAGAGTTGCACGGGCTCAAAATATTCAGAACCTTGTTGTTGAAGGGGACTCCCTTAATATCATTAAACTTCTTAATCAGTCCTCATCTCCCAGTTGGAGTATTAAAGATTTTATCTCTGAATCCATAAGCATTAGTCACACCTTCAATAGCATCAGAATCATACATACTTACAGGGAGGGCAATAAATTGGCGGATGCACTTGCCAATTATGGCATTAATATAAATTTCACCGTCTAGGATAATGATAGTATCCCTAATCAGCTTCACAACAGCATCCATGCGGACCTTCATAAGCAAGCAATCCCTAGAGATGAGCCTTAATCTTTGGAGGAAGATCAGAATCATTAATACTTTCACACGTGCTGCTTTAATGAATATGGCGAGGCAAATAATATCAATTTCAAATGATAGCAAGAATTATTTAGGGAACTTCAAGTGGAGTTATCTAGATTTGAAAATCGCGCACGCGGGAGGTACAACAGTTGTTGATATCCGGATGCTAAGCTCCACGAAAACCGATGATAAATGCAATGTGATTGTTGACAGGGAAAGGGTTATCACACGTGACTTCCCGCGAGCTCGGTTCAGAAGCGATTCTGCTTGACCATTCGTGAGAAGACCAACGGCTATAGTTCCCAGTCTTATGCGACCTTCAACAGCAAGAAACGGACTGTTCTTCACGCTCAGAGGCATTCGAGAAATTGTTGTAACTAGTATACCACAGAGAAGATGGGAGGACCTCCCTGTCAAATTGAGCCATGCGCGGACCCCGACTGGAAGGAAAACACTGAGCTTTGGAACATTCTCAGCATAGGCGGCTTCACCAACTTCGTTGATAGGGTGCAGGGACATGATCAAAGCATTTCTGTACGCTTTGCTAAGGAGTGGAAAGAGAGGACTGTCGACTATGGGGGACAGAAGATACTTGTCAATGAAGATCTCATTGCTGAAGCGACCGGCCTCAGCTTGGAAGGGTACCGCTTCTTCAACAAAAGGGTTATCAAAGAAGCTGAAGAAAGAAGATTTGTGGAGGAAGATGAGAAGCTCATATTTAGCACAGCGGGTCTACTTGTCAGCTCAATTCCATCACCCTATGATGAAGTCACTCGCATGATGATTCGATTCATCTCCTTGGAAGGTAGGTTTGTCACTGTCCCTGCTAAGCATCTCATCTTTTTAAACCACTTCCGTAGGAATAGATTGGTTTGCTTCCCTCATTATCTGTTAAACTCCCTTGAGCGCTCCATTTTGGAGTTCCAGAAGCACACCCGGGCGGTTCCCTTGCATCAAGGGCTTATATTGTTAATTCACAAATGCTGCCTTCTTAAGTACCCCGGTCTTCCTTCCTCTCCTAGCCCGGCTCCCCCTTTGATGGGCTCTGCTGCTGCCGCCATCTGTTTCCCCTGCCCGCTTTGCCCCCGCCACCGTGCCGCTACCCCCATGCATTTGCACAAGCTTCTCCTTCAATTCCTCCCCGTTGCTGCTCCGTCACCCACCTCACCTCTACCTCTAAAAGACCAATCACTGTGGCTTCAGGAGACTCAACCTTGAGACTCTTCTTTGTGGGGAAGGAGCCTATTGAACTTGACTATGCACATGACTGCTAAACATTAGTAGTGCGGTCCCAGTGAAGTACTGATGGATAGCTCTTCTAAGATTTGGAGGCCTTAGAGGCTGAGATAAATTTATTGAAGGATGAGGTCAAAAACCTAGCTAAGCAAAAAAGGTAAGAAAAACATGGGGGGAAGGGAGCATTGATAACATTCAGATTGAAGACATATACAAGAAGCTGACCTCCTTAGACTCCCGCCTAGGGAAGGCTAAGACTAGACATGATTACAACATTGCCACCTTTAGGGCCATCGAGGAGTTCATCGAGGGTCATGCCAAAAGTGTTTCCAACCTCAGCGGTGTCCCGACTGCACTTTGGGGCAATGAAAAAGAGAGCAAAAGAACCATCGAGGAGCTCGATAAGACGGATGCTGCCCACATGACTGCATTGGGTATGTTTCATGCCTAGAAAAGAGTCAAGATCAGTATCGATAAAGCTGCCAAGAAGTAGTCCTGGATGCTTCTGCTGCTTTTAGTTGTTATTTTGTTTTTTTGGCAGGTTGGCTTATCGCTGTTTTTCTTTGTTGTTTTCTTTGTTATGTCTCATTTGTGTAGCTGTTTCTGGGCTACGTAGAACTTCATTGTAATACTTGGACTTTGTTCCATCAGCTCTGTTTCTCACTCTTATTCCGGCTTTCAGGCCTTCTTTTGTATTCAAGGGTATAGTCCCTTTCAAAAAACTATTTGCCAATATTAAAATAAATAAATAAATCACACACACACACACACACACACACACACACACACACACACACACACACACACACATATAATATAATATTAAAACCAAAACGTTTTTTATTAATTTAAACTTATAAAAAAGAAATAAAAAAAAAGTTTGGTGGTTGGTTTTGCCACCCCACCCCCGCGTAAACAAACAAAAATATAAACAATGGCAGGGGGCCAAACCCCCCCACCGCCCGCAACTGTCTCCGTGGGGGCGCTACACCCAAAATATCCTCTACCCTTTGGGCCTGCTGCTACCCTCCCACGTGCCCACTCCACCGCTACCCCCACACGCCCCACCGGCACCTCAACCGCCCACCTTGCACTTGTCCCGCAACCTCCTTGCGTGTTGTTCCACCCAATGCTCCTCCGTCACGCCAATCCTTCCATCCGCATGTAAAACCCAAAACCTGCCCCTTCAACACAAATAATATATATATATATATATATATATATATATATATATATATATATATATATATATATATACACACACACATGTATACACGTATCAAAGAAATGAGAGACAATACAGTCTCTTGTTGTTGCAGGATTTTCACAAACAAAAAAAAACAAAGCAAAGGAAAAAATAAAATAAAATATATATATATATATAATAACAAATATATATTTATCTCATAACAAGGAATAATACAACAAGGGTTTACAAAAAAAAAGAAATTAGCTCCATAGTTTCCCCTTCATATACCCTGCAACAAGAGAGAGAGCAAAACAAAAATGAAGAAAGAAAAGAAGGGGAAAAGAACATAAGGAAAGGAAATTTTAGGGTTTTAGATCTGAGGGTTAATAATAAAAACATCCAAGGGTGGATATTCCTCCCTACACTTCCCAAGTCATGGTATTTTGTGGGATCCCATGGTAAAATAAATGAAGGGTGTAGGTGGGAAAATTTAATCAAAAGGGAAGGTGAAGATCTAATTATATGACAAGGGGTGCATAGAACTTCTAGTGTAATCCCACTAAATGATTAGTAGAGTGATCATAGAAATTTAGGTTGGAAAATTAATTTGTGTAAATCCGAGTTGATATAAACTAATTTACTAATGGAGTCGGAAAATGTCCCAGCGGTAGTATTTATGTTTCAAAAAAAAAAATTACCCTAAATTTTTGCTTTACAATGGGCGATTTTCCGTGCACTTGGGAGAGGCACTACAAATATAAAATTTTCAAACTATTGAGGAGGAGATGAATTTCTCAAAATTCGAGACAATTATCTTGTGACAATCAATGAGGAATGAAAAATGGGTTCTGGACATGACTTAACACATTTTAATGGGATCTAGGTAAAAACATTGATTACATCACTATGAGATTAAAAACATCCAAATTTCATGGGAAATAAATCATTTGAAATGTTTTGTTGAGAGGAAGTATTTATCATGTTTTTGGAGATATTTCATTCGGATTTGTGAAAAATCACAAAACATGTTTTGGGTATAACGTGAGATTTTATAGGAGTTTGTAAGTAAACAAATGACCATATAACATGGAATAAATCTCTGCAATCTATAATATAAATAATATATAAATAAAAAGGTGATTTGGAAGAGAAATCATGAAAACAATCTCTTGGGACTGACTTGGGGTTTATAAGAGAAGAACACTTGGATTATTTGGAATAACTATAGAAATAAGGATCTATGTAGTAGAAAATTTCAAATGGGAATATTACTGATAAACACTTAGTAATATAAATTATATATTATATCATCTTAAAAGAGTTCTTATGGAGGAAAATCATGTAGTTTCAAATGATTTTATACATGGAAGCTCAAGATATGAGAAATAATGGTCTAAGAAACACTAGGGTATCCAAAAAAATTCAGTGTAAGATTGGGAGGAAGAAATGAAGTTCATGGAGAAATGGAGATGAAATTATTGTTATAATTTTATGTTGAGGTCCATTAAGTGATTTAAAATTTCTTTCAAGAGGAAAACACATTTTGAAACGTATAAGGATTTCCAAAAATAAATAATCTTTTCTGAATTATGGCTACAATGATGGAATGTAAAAGGTATGAGGTCATGTAAAATTCACTTGTCAATACCACACTCATAAATGAATTGTGTAGGCTATCACTAATATGTGACACTAATCAATTATTTGTGATACCTCACAAATAATTTTCATTAATTAATCCATTCTAGGCTTGAATTAATTCGCTTATTAGTTATCCCATGAATCATCTCAAGAGAAAATCATATATGAGAGATCATCATAAAATTCCACTCTTACCAAAGCTTTAGGGATCTTAGAAGGCCCTTTCTTTTGTACTTTAAAGTGAAAACCGTAGAAAACATATTTTGGATATTTGAATCCCAATATTTATATTCATCTAGGGCATTCACTTTTGTCAAAATCACAAAAGTATTTCTCCTGCATATCCCACTAGTAGTGCCAACATTTATAGGATCCATCAAAGTCAATAGTGAACTAATTTCCACATTTATCTCTCATTTTATGCCTTCATAATGATAGAAGCATTTCTGGTGATTACGATAGAGATATTCACATCGCTATGGTACTTGAACTTTATATTCAAATAGGTAACTCAAATAATTTATGAATAGAAAACTAGTATTTGACACGGTAGAATTTAAGTTTTGTGGGATTTTAATGAAGTATACTACTAAAATATAGACTTGTCAAACTATTGAGGAGGATATTAATTTCTCCAAATTCAAGGCAATTCTCTTGTTACAATCAACGAGAAATGAAAAATGGGTTTTGGACATGACTTAGCACATTTTAATGTGATCAGGTAAAAATATGAATTACATCACTATGGGATTAAAAAGAATCCAAATTTCATGCGAAATAAATCATTTGAAAGGTTTTTTGAGACAAAGGACTTATTTTTTTAGATATTTCATTGGGATTTGTGAAAAATCACAAAACATGTTTTGGGTATAAGGTGGGCTTTTATAGGGGTTTGTAAGTAAATAAATGACTAAATAACATGGAACAAATCTCTCCAATCTATAATATTATTAATAGATAAATCTAAAGGTTATTTAGAAGAGAAATCATGAAAATAATCTCATGGGGATTGACCTTAGGGTTTGCAAGATATGAACACTTGGATTATTTGGAAGAACTATAGAAATAAGGGTCTATGTAGTAGAAAATTTCAAATGGGAAGATGAAAATAAACACTTAGAAATAGCACTTGTATATTATATCATTTTAAAAGAGTTCTTATGGAGTAAAATCATGTAGTTTCAAATGATTTTATACATGGAAGCTAAAGATATGAGAAATAATGGCATGAGAAACACTAGTGTATAAAAAAATTAGGTAGTATTGGGAGGAAGAAATGAAGTTCATGGAGAAAATGAAGATGCACTTATTGTTATAATTTTATGTTGAGGTCCATTAAGTGATTTGAATTTTCTTTCAGGAGGAAAACACATTTTGAAAGGTAGAAGGATTTCCAAAAATAAATTATCTTTTTCTGAATTATGGCTACGATGATGGAATGTAAAAGTATGAGGTCATGTAAAATTCACTTGTCAATACCACACCGATAAACGCATTGTGTAGGCTATCACTAATATGTGACACTAATCAATTATTTGTGATACCTCACAAATAATTTTCATTAATTAATCCATTCTAGGCTTGAATTAATTCGCTATTAGTTATCCCATGAATCATCTCAAGAGAAAAATCATATATGAACAATCATCATAAAATTCCACTCTTACCAGAGCTTTAGGGATCTTAAAAGGCCCTTTATTTTTACTTTAAACTAAAAGGTATCGAAAATATTTTGGATCTTTGAATCCCATCATTTCCATTCATCTAGGGAATTCTCTCTTGTCAAAATCACAAAAATATTTCTCCTTCATATCCCACTAGCAGTGTCAACATGTATAGAGCCATCTAGGTCAATAGTGAACTATTTTCCACATTGATGTCTCATTTTATGGGTTCATAATGATTTAAACATGATAATACCACATCCATACATTGGATAATTGGAGAAAATTTTGAATCCTAAGTATAAGCCACTACAATTTTTTTATCTTCCATTAGAATCTAGTAACATTTTGACATCCTCAACTTTAGGTTTTCAATGTCAATGAAATATCCATTTTTATCTCCAATGTTACACATTTCATTGATTAGGATAGATATAGGATCCTCAACTTTAGGTTTTCAATGTCCATGAAATATCCATTGTTATCTCCAATGTTACACATTTCATTGATTAGGATAGATATAGGATCATACTTAGGATATATTAACCGTGTATTGAAATAGGTAACCAAACAAAATTATCAATAGAAAAATAGTATGTCACATGAAAAATTTGAGTTATAGTGGTTTTTAATGAAGTAGACAACAAAAATATAAACTTGTCTAAAATGGGATAAATACTCAATAATATTGATTATGAATGAATTAAATTGAGATTTATTAGTTAGGTATGAATTTATCTAAATTTGATGAAATTCTCTTGTGGAGATAATCGGAAAATGGAAAAATGGGTTTTGAATGTGACTTAGAACATTTTAATGGGATTTGGATTGAAATATTGATTAAACCGCTTTGAGAGAAAACTTCATCCAAATAACATGGGACTAAAATAAGTTGAATTTTTTTTTGAGAGGAAGGAATGATCATTTATTTGTGGTGATTTCTTATTGGGATTTGTGGAAAATAATTTTAAAATTGTTGTTACAATGTGAGTTTATTAATGGAGTTTACAAGTAAAAAATGACTAAATCACATGGAATGAATCTCTCCAATATATCATATGAAGATTAGATCAATGCTAAGGAATTTTTAAGAGAACCGCATAGAAAAGTTTCGTGGGGATTGAAATTGGGATTTATAAGATATGAGAATTTGGAATTTTGGAAGAAATATGGAAAGCAAGGTTTATTTAATAGAAAATTTTCAATAGGAAGATAAAAACAATTTTTACATCCCTTATATCTTATATCATCTTACAAGAATTTTCATGGAGGACCAAAATGTAAAGTTTTAAAGGGTTTTTCCATGCTAGCTCAAGATATGAGAAGCAATTATGTGAGAAATAGTCTGGAATCAACAATTTTTCATAGAGGAATGAGAGGAAAAAATGAAGTTCATAGAGAAAATGGAGATTTAGTTTTTTTATAAAGTGAATTTGAGTTGGTTGAGAGGTGAATTAAGTTATTTTCCTTTTCTTTTGGGAGGGAAATGCATATTTTAAATATAAAAGGAAATTGAAAGTGCATTTTTTTATTGTGTAAGGAACTTGAATTCCAAAAGCACACTTTTGGTTCTTAAGTGTAAAAAAGAACATTTTTAACTCTCGTGAGGGACCCTAGGTTCAATTTTTGTTCCCAAGTGGAACCTTAAGTGAAACGTGCAACCTCAACTTCGAATTAGGACATGAGAACCAATAAAGTTCATGTCAATGAGAAAATAGAACTTTGACCTCACTTTAGTTATAAAAATTGAGTCTCAACTTCAAACTATAACTAAGGAACTAAATTAAGTTCCAAATAGTGCAAGCCCAAAAATAATAATTTGGAACTCACTTAAGTTCTAAGAACATGCATTCATTTCCATCAAAGAACCTTAAGTAAAAATTGCAGTCTCAACATAAAATTAGAACCCTCTAGTTCCAAAAAATAGTATTTTAGAGTGTCATAGGGAACTAAGGAACAATTTGAACTTAAAATTAGAACCATATACATTGGTACTTCAATATATCACACTTTAAGTTGTGAGGAGAAACTAAAGTGCCCAAAATCACATCTAGAGGATGCGTAAAACCTAAATTGTTAAACTTTCACTATCAAGGAAGAGTAGGATTTCTAAGTCCATATGCCACATGATATTGAATGTAAATAACCTAATTAATGTATTCCCTTGAATTTCAAGGATGAAATTATGTATTATTAATTTTTGAGCCAAAACCTAAATGTGACTAAATTAGGTATAACGACGCAAAATGTGGTTTTGTGTTATAGAGAAAAATTACAATAATAACAATAAAAATAATAATTAGAAAATATGAAGGAATACATGATCCCTCTTTCGAATAATGGTAGGGTTCTTAGATCCATCCATAACTCCTGAAAACTTTTGTGCAAGTGGATAATTAAATAGGTATAAGTCTTTATAGTTCTTGAAGGGTATCGATTTATGATGCCTCCAAAACTTTATCTATAATATAATAATATTTAATAGACCCTGAAATATTTCAAGTGACTATGGTATAGGATATTTATACCGTTAAATGATATTCAAACCTTCCACAAAAATTAACCTTCCTTAGATGATTGAGAACAACTTTTCCTCAAAATCACAAGTAGTGAATATGTTCCCAAGTCTAGTGCAAAGCTCCCAAAATATTTATTAAAATTTACTTTCATCAATTAGATTAGATACCATTCGAATGACTATAATATAAGCTCTTGAAACCACCCATATCTCTAAAGCTTCTACATAATTTGACCTTCCTCGATGATTGAGAATACATTTTCTTTAAAAATCACTAGTAGTTAAGACATTCACAAGACTAGTGTAGATCTCCTATAATATTTACTAAACAACATTATCATGAAGTATACTGAGATACCTTTCTAATGAATATAATTTGGGCTCTTAAAACCACCTAGATATTTTGAACCCTTTCACGTAAGTCATTTCGTAGGGTTATAAAAAAATTCCTAAAACTTTTACATGTAAATTTATCTATAATAATATCTTTATCTACTTTGATGGTTATTTCTACTATTCCTACTTTAGTTTTGGTTTCAACTATTATATCACCCA
This sequence comes from Taxus wallichiana var. yunnanensis, assembly GCA_018340775.1. Classification (NCBI taxonomy): domain Eukaryota; kingdom Viridiplantae; phylum Streptophyta; class Pinopsida; order Cupressales; family Taxaceae; genus Taxus; species Taxus wallichiana. Next base: position 393,508,669 of record CM031236.1, read on the forward strand.
TGATGGTACTTTGTACTTCACCCATAATTTCTTCTATTCCTCCCACAATGTTCACATCACATTTTCCTTCTTCCAAAGTCACCCCATTCACCACTTATTATTCCTCTTCCCTTATTTAAATATGGATACCACCTTGCAAATGTTATTCCCTTTATGTACGATGGATTCAAAAACAATTAAGAAACCTCCAATTGGAAAAACCATTATACAACCCATTTCCTTTATAGATATGTTGACATATTAAGGTTTTTATGTGTTTAAGCCTTTTCCACCATCGACTACATCTCAAAATAGGAAGCCAATTCAGATGTGCCTAAATTTTCCTTGCAAAGAATATTAATGCAAATACCAATGGGTCATCCCATTTTCAGCTAAGGAAACCATTTTATATTTCTCCTCTTATGGGTAATCCCATAGTTATATAATTCACTCAAGCCTCCACTAATACACTTTCCACTTTAGCTATCACCGCATCATCTATAGTTGAATAAGTACATGAAACTTAAAAAGGGAAAGTGGATTTTTAAAAACAATTGTCTCAATAACAAATCTGAGTAAATAAATCTCATCATTGTTACATTCTTAATCATCATCGATAGGATCCTTATTTAATAATAAAATGAAGAATAAGTTGCAAAAGGTCACAAAAAGTAGAATCGAATCTTAGATCTATGAAATATTACTTAGGAAATAGGAGGACATTATGGGATTATCAAGGAAAATATCTAGAGAAGGTGAACTGAAAAATTGATCCATTAAATGTGATGGATGCATTTTTGAAATGTATAAGGGATCCTTACATGATGGTAGAGAATATTTTAATGCCAAGAAGTTGGAACTCAATCCATGTCATACCTTAAGGTCAAATGTGTGTCATATTTTGAAGGAATTGTTTCAAATATATGCCTACTACAAAGGATAAAGGAGACACATTTAAAATAAATAAATATATCTTGAAAAATAGGTTATGGAAATGAAATCCAAACAAATGGTCATCTATGAAATGGAAGATGCAAATTTATTTCAAAACTTTCATCTTAGGAGAGTAGATGATGTTATAATTATTGAAAATAAATTTGGAAAACTATAGGTTGAGCTTGTAAAAGGATAAATTTCACTCTCAAATTGGCTTAAAAATATTTGGGTCTATTTTTTACAACATTGTGTCAATTTTTAGAGATGTAGTATTGACAAAAAAATTGGATCTAGTGGACGTGATGCTAACAATGGAACAATTTATGCATATTTCAAATAATAATTAGAGTTCACATTTCTTAAATAATATGGGGACGAATGAATTCATCTTCACCACATAAATCAAGCTTGAGAAATCTAAAAGCATAAATATATTTTTAGGATACATGCTTTTATATTTTATTTATGCTAACTAGAGTGAAGAGCTATGTAAATAAGTAATTGTGAATATGGTGGTAGTAGATAATAATTAGAGAATTTGCCAACATGCACAAAGTATAAGCATAACCCTAATTTTTAAGGAGGCTATATTTTCATGCAAACTTATGAGGCTATTTTTGGTTATTGGTTTTTTTGGTAAAAAAATTGTATGTTCACTAGTCCACCTAGTTCTAATGACTGAAATTGAGTAGTTAATCAAAAGTAGATGATGTTATAATTATTGAAAGAAAGTTTGCAAAAGTATAGGTTGAGCTTAGAAGAATAAATTTCACTCTCGGTGGCTTGAAAATACTTGTATATATTTTGTTACAACATTGTGTCAATTTTTAGAGATGTAGGATTGACACAAATTTTAGATCAAGTGGGCATGATGCCAACAATGGAATGATTTATCCATATTTTGACCAATAATTACAAAGTTCACTTTTCTTAACTAAGATGGGAATGTATGATTTCATCCTCACCACATAAATCAAGATTTAAAAATCTAAACGAATCAAGATATTTTTGATACATTCTTTTTTATATTTTATCTATGCTAATTAGAGTAAAGAACTATGTAAATCACTAATTGTGAATATGGTGGTAGTAGATGCTAATTAGATAATATGCCAAAATGCCCAAAGTATAAGCTTGCCCCCATTTTCTTAAGGAGACTAGATTTCCATGCGCACTTAGGAGGTTATTTTGGGATATTAGTTTTTTTGTTAAAACTTTATATGTTCACTAGTCCACCTAGTTATAATGATTCAAATTGAGTAGTTAATCAAATGTAGAAGATCCTATAATTGGCTATATTTGGTAAACGTGGGAGCCTATTTTATATTTTTAGGTTGTAGTTAACTTTAAGGTCTTTGTTATTTTTGTATCATAGTTCATTTTGTATTGATTTTCCATATTACATGTAGAGCATGAGGCTACATCCCATAAGTCTATAAAAACTCAATACTATTGTAAAAATTATCTTTATCACACTAGATCAATACGAGAGAAACGAATCGGAGCTTGAAATTGGTTATTGTGAGTTGTGAATTGTATTTTAATTGTTAAATCATGTATTAATTCCTAGACAAAGATATATTTTTCTTAGTTAAGTAGTGTTTTAACTTCAATCCTCAATTGGTTTTTTAGAGTAATTAGTTTGAGCTACGTTAATATCGGTTTCAATTTGTTAGTGTTTTATTTCTTATATTTTTGGATGTACTTTTATATTTTGTATGCTTATGTGATTATATATACTAAAAAGTGAATTTACTTTGTTTTTATGAAATTTTGGTACCTTGAAGTGATTTTTAAGTTGATTAACTCTTTGATACATTCTTTATCAATGAATATAGTTAGTTACTTAGATGATGAAGATTGATGCTTCCCTTTTTAGGAATTCCTTTGGTGACTACTTTAAGCTTACAAAGTATTATGTTATAATAATTTTAATTATCTTGGATTTATGTGTGGTTTAGATAAAGCGAAAGGTGTATTCTATCCATAAGAAATAAAAAAGATTCTAGTTTCCTTTACTGCCTTACCCTTCTCTTCTTTTATTTTCTAAAGTCCCAAACCATTTAGTTAGATTTAGACCATTATTAATATCCATAAGAAGAGTTAAAACTCAAAACAATTTCTTTTGAATAAAATAGAATGAAACATTAATATGTGGTTTTTTAAAACACACTAATCCCTTTAGAGGTTAACATAAGGTCACATAAGTCCCAAAAAAAGATATAAATCCTAGAATATTCTATACATTGGATCCATATTTCCGTCTAGGGTTATAAAATGAGTGGGAGAAAGGAATTAAAGTTCCCTTTCCTATATTTTGAAGTGTATTATTGGTGTGTATAGAATATTTGTAAACACCTTATTCTATCACCAATTTAAGCAATTTATTGGTGTGTATAGAATATTTTACCAATTCCCTGGATAATTTTTTTACCAATTTATTAATTTATGATTAAATTGGCCTTATTACATTACAAAATAAAAAGTGATTGATAACACACCAAACAATACAACAATTAAATAAATAATGAGGTTCATCCCAAAATACACTATGTCTCTAGATTTGTGAAAAATACTAACCAATATATAACCAATGTAGAGATACAAAATTCTTACATCACTTTACTACTTGTAGTTAGAAATGTCCATCGACCTAGCTCGGATAACGGCTCTCGGCTATTTTTCAAGATAGATTTTTTTACGTCTCTTTTCTTTACGATATCGTCCCTTGGCTTGACTAGTAATAATATGTGCATTGTTTCTCTTGGATTGTGGGCTTAGTGTATCTATGATGGCCCTCCGGCCTTTGAGATGATAATATTGATGAACTACATGCTCTAATGACAATACATGAATCTAAGTCTTTCTATCATGTTCATGATAATATCACCAAAATAAGGAGTTCTCTAACATCTAGCAATGATTTCAAAAAAATAAAAGATCTCTAACTTATTGACATGATCCATTGATGATTGTTACTTACTAAAATCTATCTACATCTTGTTAAAAATGCATAATAATATGAGAAATAATCACCGAATACTATAATATACAAATTGAATTCATTCGGGATATCAAATACATAGAGGAAGATTACATATATAGAGTTTGATCTCCTTGATTCTAGGAGTCAACACTCATCCCACATATCTCTCCTAATCCCCACAATATCTCACTCAAACTCTCAATCCCATTATTTTCTCACAACAAACATTATCTAGTTACAACTATTTACATGAGTTAACAACTCATAAATAGTTGTATTACATTACACTATATTATTTATTTCCACACTCATAATAATGTTCACAATATCTAATATTATTCCTAACATTCACTCCCCTATTGTTAACATTATTATTTCCACACATACACTCCCCTAATGTGAACAATGTAGAAAAGAATAGTTACACTTTCTCTGCAGCTTGCACACCCCTGTTTGCTCATGATCTTGGTACACATATGGACCTCAGTCCAAGGTAAGAACCCTGTTCATGAACCTCTGTTCATCAATACGAACCCCTGTTCGACAAAAATAGACCTCTGTCCTAGGTACGAGCCCCTGCTCATGAACCTCTGTTCATCCTCTTCAAGAAAAACATGATGCTGCTTTTTCTTGTGCTTTTATCTTTCTACTATAACATATTTACATCAGGAGGTTATAAAAGGAAATACAATTCTGAACAGGAATGTGACATCTGTTCTTATTACAAATAATGAAACACACAACTGAAATACTTGGCCACCAAATCAACACCGCGGCCTCATCGATGGTGCACGACGAGAGGTCGTCGTTACCTCTAGCCTCCGTTGCCTCTAGCCTTCATCGAAACTGCTTACTTACTCAAAAAATTTGAAAATGAAGCTCAATATGAAATGTCTCCCCTCAATTTAAACTTGGTTGCAGCGTCTACAAGCGAAAATACGACCAAGAAGAAATGCGGGCAACTTTTTATTTTTAATTCAGTTTTCCTAATAATCACCTAAATGACACTTTTAGACTCAATAATAATTATTGACTTTGACAATTACATTTTACTCTTACAAAACATGACACAACATGATAATATATTTAAAAAATAATAAAATATTACTTTTACAAATTACTAAATTTAAATCATTTAAAAAAAAAAAAAAGACTTTAACCGAACATTAAATAAACTTGACTTAAAATAACATAAAGACAAAAATAAAAAAACTATTACTTAACACATTTTTATTATAAAGAAAAAGTAATATTATTATATTACTTTATATAAATAAGAATAAACCTAAATAAATACTTCTTTTTAGTTTAACGGGTATGGTATTTTTAAACAATATATTCTTAAAACTAAATAACAAGACAATAAGACAAAAATACTTAATGACTCTTATTTTAATGGACAAAAAAATGGAAGGACATTTAAATACTCAGACTTATAAAACCTCAAATAAAACGTAAATGGAGATGAGACATTTAAAAAACTATAAACCATGTCAATGTACCGTGAATAGATTTGTTCCATATTTCTGGTTGGAAGATAGTATACGCTCATGTCAAATTAAACAACCATGGTTCCACTTCTAGCTGTATTAGTTAGATCCGCTGCGGAAAATTTCCACACAAATATTACTATAATTTCTCTTCACTTTTAGGCTCGTCTACCTCAAACTTAGCACTTTTCACTTTACGGCTGTAAAGTGAAAATACCATTGATCAGATCTATATGCATATAGAAGCCAATTTCAATGCATGAGGATTCCCACAAATGCTGTTGAAACCGAGATGTGTCCACATTTCCAGCACAGTAGATGAAACCAGCTACAACATATGAGACAGAGAAATCATGATATATAGATCTGCCCACTTCTACGTCTAAATATATGAACCAGACTGTTAAATGCAAGTAGCTACAAACTAATTGCATACGAGGAGATCACAGTAGATATTGTTTTAAAAAAAATTAACATCATGCATGCTATAAATCTATTTCATTGTAAACACATGAACAACCCTGCTCGATACCTTTGTTAAAAATGCATAATAATATGAGAAATAATCACCGAATACTATAATATACAAATTGAATTCATTCGGGATATCAAATACATAGAGGAAGATCTCACTCAAACTCTCAATCCCATTATTTTCTCACAACAAACATTATCTAGTTACAACTATTTACATGAGTTAACAACTCATAAATAGTTGTATTACATTACACTATATTATTTATTTCCACACTCATAATAATATTCATAATATCTAATATTATTCCTAACACATCTTTGAAGAACTTGTAAATTATAAAGTTTGGTGACAGAATGGCTCATGTCATTACAAAATTTAGGATCTTGGCCTTGATAAATTTTTTTATAAATTATGGGATCCTAAGGGTGTCAACAAATGATTAAGGTTTTAAGTAGTCCTTTTTAAAAATATAATAAGCCTAATATCACCACTAGAATTGACAAAATCAAATTAAGGTTATCTAAAATCTAAGATCCAATTGTTTATGGTGGATTTCGATTTATTTATTATATGAAAAATACCAAAAACTCATAAGATGATAGGGTTAAGTGATAACAAGTGTTGATAATGCATTGTTGAGATATGTGGATGTAAAATGGGTATGGGACTCTTTCTTTTAATGAATGAGAGAAACCTTCACACATAGAGATAACTCAATAAGAAAAATATTATCTAAGGATATGGTGAGTTTCTCGGTAAAGGTTGATCCTAAGAAAAAAATTGTTTCCTTGAAGGGTGTAAACTCATTTTAAAATCAATTGATAATGATAGAAAACTAATGGACATGTTGTCATGTGTTTTTGCATAGGAAAAATTCACTTGAAAATAGGACAACCATACCCTAGTGTCAAATTTTTGTGTCATACCTTTCTAAGACACTCCATAGATCAACCTACACCTCAATGCCAAGTCCTATTCTCTCCTTCTAGTGGTCCATTTGTGAGTTTCAACATTCCCCAAAGGTTATTTAGAAAAAAAAAGATCATTCAAGTACTTTTGGATTAGTATCTCTCAAGCCAAAATTTCAACCAAGATTAGAAAGGGCTATCATCATCCTTTTTATGACAAGTGCATATTAACCAAAGTAGTTTAAAAGGCCTATATTAATCATGGAGGTTTATTCGGGATATAGAATCATTTTTCAACTAATTTAGGAACATTCTAGTAAGTTTCGAGTTGTAGGATCCAATCCACCGAAAGTGGGTTTTTGAGGCCTAAGGAGCTTCCAATGTAAATGAGTACTTGAACTTCAAGAGGTGATTGTGAGAGATCTGAAATGAGTTGTGAGCCAAAAATATATCATTGGAAATAATTTTTATTCCCTATATATTTTATAAAATCATATCTATACAAAGCACCTTGCATTTTTCAATCAACACATTCTTTCAAAACACAACTAGCGGTCTGAGAGAAAAGGAGGATTTTGATGGTGTTTAAATCATAATAAAGGAATGGTACCCATCCCATACTTATAAAAATTCCTTTTCCATGTGAAATCATATAAATAAGTGTGCAAAAACTCATCTAGGAGCTCAAGTTATGGTCTTTTCAAGTTGTCACCCAAGGTAAGCATTGTGATACTTAGTGATTTTTGGATGCCACATCAAAACATGAGGATGTGGAACCTTTTTCTGTCCTATAAATCCCTCACCAATGGGATAATATGGGAATAAAAATAAACCTCCACCTTTTTGGCATGTTTCTCACCTTATTTGACCCCAAACGACCCAATTTGGCCCCCAAGACGAACTTTTCCATCCCCCTCTCATCACACACATCATGGACAAGTAGTAACATCATCTGAGGCACATTTTTTTCACCTATTTTCCCATCCCAAGGGGAAAATGGGGGATGAAAAAATATCCCTTCCCCTATGACTTTATATGGTCACACATGCAACCATTTGCTAGCACTCTAGGAGATCATTTTTAGCCCCCCTCTCAATTTTCTTCATCAAATGAACAAATGTCAAGTGTCAAGAAAATTATAAGGCACATTTTATTGCACCTATAATATCATTCCAATGGGACAAAGGGGCATAAAAAGTTACCCTCCCCCCTCAATCCATGAAAATACTATAAGTTCAACACTTAACTCATTTTTCTCATTCCCCCCACAACTATCCATACGCTACCAAAACTTTGTTGTATTTTCCTAAAAAAATTCATCCACCATGATCCCATGATTTTAAATAATTAAAAAAAAGAAATACAGATTATTGAAGATGAAAAATGAGAATTTTTACTAAAAAAACTTTGAAAACCACAAAGGAGATTTTCTCATATCTCAAAAGCTGGTGCCACGAATATTTATAGGGTTTTTTGCATCATTTTGCATTCCTAGGAACCTTAAGTTTCAAGAAGAATTTTTACATGCATGCTTTGGATTTTTTGTAGTGAAGAAAACCTAATTTCCCAACAAAAATTTTAAAATTTAAAATATCACATTCGAAGACCAGATCAAATTGAAACTTCATAAGTGCACTAAAATTAAAAACCTATATGAAAAAGGTGGTTTCGTTAGAACCCGAGTTCCAAAACACCACTTTCTAAAAAAATTAAGCCTCCTAAACAAACACTTGCTATTTTTGGTAAGTCGTCACCATTGGAAGTTTCAGAGGAAGAAATGTACACAAAGGTTATCTAGAACTAAAAATTAAGTGATCAACGTCATAAAAGGTGGAGAATTGTCATTTTCTAAAAATAGTGAATTTGCCTTTCTAGTATAGGAAATTGTTCTAAAATCATTAATTTTAAGATTCATGAGTCATATGAAATCTGCATCGGGAAGTCTCAAAAAAATTTTCCAACACTCATTACAAAATAAAAATGATTAATAACACACCAAAAAATACAGCACTTAAATCAATAATGAAGTTCATCCCAAAATACACTATGTCTCTAGATTTGTGCAAAATACTAACCAATATATAACCAATGTAGAGATACAAAATTATTACATCACTTTACTACTTGTATTTATAAATGTCCATCGACCTAGCTTTGGATCTGGCTCTCAACTATTTTTCAAGATAGATTTTTTTTACGTCTCTCTTTTATTTTTGATATTGTCCCTTGGCTCAACTAGTAATAATATGTGCATTGTTTCTCTTGGATTGTGGGCTTAGTGTATCTATGATGGCCCTCCGGCCTTTGAAATGATAATATTGATGAACTACATGCTCTAATGACCTCTCATGAATCTAAGTCTTTCTATCATGTTCACAATAATATCACCAAAATAAGGGTTCTCGACATCTAGCAATGATGTCAAAAAAATAAAAGATCAACTTATTGACATGATCCATTGATGAATGTTACTACTAAAATCTATCTACATATTTGAAGAACTTGTCAATTATAAAGTTTGGTGATAGAATGGATCATGTCATTACAAAATTTAGGATGTTGGCCTTGATGAATTTTTTTCATAAATTATGGGATCTAAAGGTGTCAACAAATGATTAAGGTTTTAAGTAGTCCTCTTTTAAAAATATGTGATTGATAACACAACAAATATTTAATCACTTTTTATGAATCTAAATAGTGAATTCACCTTTCTAGTATAGGAAATTGTTCTAAAAATCATTAATTTTGAGATTCATGAGTCATATGAAATCTGCATTAGGAAGTCTCAAATTTTTTTTTCCAACACTCATTTTATGGCCCAGATTGTATGTGCATCATGTATAAAGAAAATTTTGTGATCATCATTGTCAAACTATTCAAGATGAGCTTCATTGGTACTTTAAAATAATCAAGGTAGTGGCATAGAGGGTTATTATAGAGGTTGGTTTCCATCTTCACCTTCTTGAGATAATATCTTCATGGGTGACGCACATGGTCATCAGGAGTATCTTTCAATAGTGTTTCTAAAAATCAATTCAAGGTGTTCATATCTCGTATAAATAATAAATCATTAATCATCGTCACCAAGGGAAAATTGTTCAAATATGTTTAGAGAATAAATATTCATCAGTGTGGAGGATCATCTATGGTTAGAGTATAATATTAAAATAGTCCTTGAGTAATCAGGTACTTATCACCTCCTCACTCAATGTACCTGATGGGCTACACTTGTCGATCATTCAGAAGAAGGATTTTGTCAATGTCAAACTACTTCACTCAAAGTTCATCTTTACATCAAGGAATTCAAATAGATAATCATGAGGAGTTGATTTACTTCATCCCTTGGTCCTTATCTCTTTCTCCCTCTTTCTTCTCTCTCCTTTCTAATTCTTTGTTGGGATTCATCATTGTATTTTTCCTATTCACTTAAGTGACCTATTTTGAAATTGTAAAAGTATTTTCTCAAAATTATAAGAGAAATACTTAATTTGTCTTTTCTAATGGCAAATGAAAGGTCACAAGTGGAATAGGAATGCAAAGAGTCATGTGAGGGAGGTGAGAGGTCAATTCACATTTCTATAAATTGGGATGGCTTCTCCATTCCAAAGGATCCTAGATTTTGAGAATTTCCACTTTGTAGCAATTTTGGATTGTAGTAGTTGAACTTTGTATCAATGCACAAGAAATAAGAGATACATTTATTCTATTTCCCTTTCTCATATGTTCCTCTATCCCTCTCATTATACAACTTTGTGAATGTCAATAAATGAGAAAATAGTTTGTTTCTTTTCTTGATAAGGAGATCTCTGAAACTTGGTGTTCATAATATTATCTTATTTAGATGTTTATAAAAATGTTTTTTTCTTATATATTGAATGATTTAACTACTCTGGTTATTGGGTGTGAACTCTATAATTGGCCTACTCACAATAATAACCTTCCTTTCCTAATTTCTCTCCTTCTCCCTACATTGTTGTAATTTCCTCCCTTGTACCCTTGTACAAGCATCTTGCCATAGGTTCAATAGAGGATCCTTGTGTGATCTCTAGAATTTTGGGCCAACCTATAATAGTAGATATGATTATATTAGTTTCCATTCAATAATGGAATCTATACCATGTAATGCGGATGGGGGTAGCACCATGAACCTTGGTGGAGACACGTAATTTTCCATATCAAATTTTTTTCTCACCAATGGGATGATAAAGGAAGATTAGAAATATAGAGGGATAGAGAGATCCTTCTCCATGTGATAGGTGGCCCGGGAAAGGGCTAATTTTTTTTTAAAATTTAAGAATTAATAAAACCAGGATTGTTTAACAACGGTTTTTTCTTCCCTTATGACTTCAAGAAGTTCACAAAGAGGATGAGTTCACGTGAAATTTCAATTTCTTCCCACAATAGTGGTTGTGAAATATTAGGAAGGTCGTAAATTCTTGTAATTAGATGTTCCTAACCTAATACGATCATCTATAGAGAGAAACAAATACAAAACATAACAATTAAATAACAAGAAGATTGATTTGTTGATTGAAAATGTGAAAAAAGTGATACAAGTGATTGAATGACATGGATTTTTAGATGTTCTTCACAAAACAGGGAGTATCACCTATACGAGTTTAAAATTTGATTTGATAAACCCATAATGAAAATTGGATTTGAAGATGTCAATTTATATCGGCATGGTCAAATGTATTGATGAGTATTTTGTTGAGGGTTTTGTTAGATGCTTTGGCTTGGATGTTAGCTTGTGGATAGTAAGGTGAGGAAAATATAAGCTTGATGTTGTAAGTGTCACAAATTTTTTGAAATTTCTTATTTTTGAAGGATTTTCCATTATCGTGATGTTTTTATGTGGTATACCAAAGTGTGAGATACTTTGATGATGAATGAATTTGATGATTTTATCTACTTTAGTGGAGATAAGGGTGATTTCTTCAACCAATTTAATGAAAAATTCAGTCATTTTGATGAATAAGGGTTGATAAGGCCAATAAGGAAAAGTACTCATTGTGAGAATGACCACACATCTTTTGTTGGTTGAAGAGCATGGCTAGGAATATGTGTGAGATTGGAATGTTGTTGAAATTTGAAACATTTATCGACATAGTCACAATCTTCTTGGTTGAATGTAGCTAAATATTATCCCATGTCTAAGATTCATTTAGCCACAACCAAACCTTTGAAATGTCCACCGCATATGTTTTTATGGACTTGTTACATAGATATACTGAGCACCTAGAGTATTAAGACAGAAGGAGGATGATGTAAAATCATCTTTTGTAAAGGATACCTCCTAATATGACATAACAAGACATGATTTGTTAAAAATATCTTTTCCATTTCCATATATTTTTGAAGGTACTTTTCTATTGGAGAGATAAGCATATGTTTTTGCATACTAGGTGTCAAATGAGCTATCTTCTATCGATTAATAGTATGAAGTTTAGTACTAGTCTAGGGTGGTGTGGACACTCAAAATTATCCTTCATTACTTACATTCTTACATTAATCAAAATCACTATCTCATTCATATATTCCCTATCCTAATTCTAAAATCCTCCATCATATTTACCTAGCATAAATATTATCACATTTGTAAAATCTATCCTTAACTTCTTTAAATCTACACTTAACCACCTAAAACCACTTGAAAACCAAAAGACAAATAAAACAAATAAAAAACATAACCATCCCATAACCATCTAACCCATCTACCTTGAATAAAAACATCCCTTCAACATTTACCCAAACTCCAAAAACCAAAAAACCTCGTTTAGAAGTGGTTTTAACCACTTTACCACTCAAAATCCCATAAAAATTGTATCATGATGATTCCTTTGAATCACGAGTGATTATAAATATCAATTTTCAGACCCTCTTCTAAGATCCTAAATTTTTATTTTTTCCCTAGCTACATCACGAGCACTAGCATTTTGCATCCCGTTATTCAACACTATCACATCAGAGACATCATCAGACACCATCAAGTATTTCCCATCTCTCTGGAGACTAGTTTTCACCACTCAAGTTGTAGACTGCATCACAGTATTATCAATCAATTCAAATCTTCTCCAAGCAAGGTTTGAGGAATATTTTAGCTTCACAACAATATTGAGGTACTCCTTACATATTTCTTATCTTCTTTCAGTCAGATTTAGCCTTTAATTCAGTCTAAAACATCACTTTGTATCATCAAGAACTCATTTTATTAAACTATTAAAATTCTTTGAAATTGCTAGCAATTCCCCTAATCGCAAGCGATTGGCCTAATCACCGAAAATTCTTGTCAAAACTTGTCATTTGATCAATTTTATCATATTTTTTCAACTTTTATCAAATCCTTTGCATTTAACATTGTTGTCTCCAAGCATGGCTCTCTATAAAATAATAATTTGTGGCTGACCACATCGATTACCAACATTTACATCCTTCCAATAGTTTGACATCCATTCTTCTGGGAATAATACAACATCTTACATGAGCTCACACTTTGCGCAATTTGATTTTCCTATTACTGATCAAGACATTGAGGATCAATTTGAATTCCTTCATTGTATCGAACAAGAGACCAAGGATTTCTATTACAACTACTTTGAACATGCCTAGATTGCATCTACCATCACTTGGGTCAGTTTGAAGCTTCTCAAGACTTGCCCATTCATTTAGAGTTCTAGAGTTTCTCATATTATATCTATTTATCTACTTTGATTGTATATCTTTATCTTCATCCTTATCATTACTTTCAATTCTCCTTATTTTTCTAATAGTGAGATGAAATCCTCTGAGGAAGTCCCTTTAGATTCATGGGATTGGCCTTTTCTAATCAACTCGCCTATCCATTTATCTAATCCTTTCTATTTAGTGTCTTTGAGCACATGTTACTTTATAGGACATGAGGACTTACATTCATCCAGACTTGATTAGCTTCAATCATACATCAACTTCGAGTATTCATCTCTACGGTCTTTGGTAAACCCTGCATATTTTGAGGTCATTTTTATTTTTATTAATTAAATTCATTAATTTAAATTAGAAATGTAAAAATATCTTTGAATATTCTAGCATGCCCAGTGGGACATTAAGTCTTTTTCTTATTTTTGATTTATTTTATTTAAATTAGTTTTTCATTCATTTTTAGTTCTTTACTCTGTAATCACCGGTGATTGGATGCATTGCCAATGATTATGTCAATCGTCGATGATCATTGTGACTTCCTTTTATTACTTACTCATTTAGCCTCTAAAATCATTTCCTTTTATTTTTTTCTTTGTTAATACCTTTTGGCATGTTTCTTCTTTGGAGGATTTTTCTTTACTAGAAAAAAAAATAAAATAAAATTTAAAAAGGAAGCATTTTTTAGGCGAGTCATTTCCCTTTCTTTTGAATTTCTATATTGCATTTGTTTGTCTATTCTCATCAAAGAAAACATTTTATTTTGGGCTTAAAACAAACATTTCATTCTTCGATCACATATCTTCACCCACACCAAACCGAATTACATAAAGCACAACTTTTATAGAAACATTCCCACCCATGTGATAACTATAAGGATTTCATCACCCAATAGGGAGACTGACTTAGTGTTATGGTTGTGTATAAATAATTGGTTGTCGTATATTGTCGAAGCACTGACTCCCTTATCATTACGGATTTGTGAAGTTAGGGGTAGGCCCCATACCCGGCACCAACATGATTTGGGCCTCACATACTTTCAAGTATAAAGAGGACTCTAGCCTTAAAAATTCTTAAAACCATCCATAGACAGACCATTTTCTTGGACCTTATCAACCATTTTACAATTTACCCTTTTTCTAAGCTAACCAAGATAATTAAAAATAATTTTGTGTGATTTTATTGTTGTTTTTAATTAACCAATCTAGATTTCTTTTCATTTTAGGTGATTATTTTTTCATCATGGTACTTAAAAAAACAATACCGTATTCAAACTTTTGAATACATGTCCACCCCATTCCAATAAACACCACAAAACATGATATATAAAATTAAGAGTTCCATCGATAACACTCAAAAATGTCGTCGAATTCCTAGTGTGCATTTCATGCATGACCAAATACTACATCACCCCCACTTGAAGATGAAGAACAACAACATTCTCCCAATAACCAATATTCCTCATCTAAGATATTTAATCCTCTTAGTCCTCGTTTCTTTGATAGTGGGCATCTTATCTTTTGAGAAATCCTATATTTTAACCCCATTTCTCTTAATGTTTATCTCACAATATGGGGTGTTCATATGCAACCATTGTTACCTAAACCACTACCATATACACATGACCATTCATGTGGTTTTTTCAATCTCATTGTTCTAAATGAAAAACCCGTTATTCAACAAATATGTTCTTATCCTTCTAGCAATAAACCTGAATCATCTGATATTATGTCTTTTGTTCCTATTTTTCATCTTAACATGATTTCTTCACAAGACACAATCATTCAATAACACTGGCCTGCAAGCTGGTTCCACGCCACCTCAAAAATACCAATTCTTCTTCATCCTCACAAGCCCCTCTAGTTTTCTCCGTCATACAACCACCTTATGTGAGTTATGTTGTCGCTTCTATTATTACATCCCAACTTCCACATTATCAATAAACTACATCACCTTTACATAACATTACCATGTATTTTACCATTGATCAATACTAATGTTGTTCATCAGTCTCCACCAGTTTCAGGTAATCTTCCATCCCCTTATTTCACAACATATACCTCAACCATCACAACCACTTACTTCACACTTAATCCATACCACAAAAATCATAGTCCCTTCCTTTCCAAAACATTTCACAACAATCACAACCCTTTGTTAGCACCTCTATTCCTTTTCAACAATCATACCCATATTAACAACCCCTTATCTACACATCGATACCCTTTACACATGTTCCTCAATGGTCATAACCTCTCTTGAACACATCTATTCCCATCTAGGTCTAGTACATCCAACCATCACAACCATTGGCCTCACAACCCATTTATAATATCCCCCAACAAATCATTCATTATCAACAATACACCCCTCAATAGTATCATACCAACAACCTAATCAATATTCCTTTAATCAACTTTGTTCCATCCTTATTTAATACACAAATGGACCCTCTTCAAGATTTAATGAATAGGATATCTAGCCTTGAATCCACTTCAATGGGCCCTAAAAATACAATTTCATACGAAAAAAATATGTAATGAGCCTATTTAAGCATATGTACCTTACAAATCTTATCCTCCTCACTAGGAAGTCCCAATATTTATAAAATTATATAGTAAGGAGGACCCCCAACAACACATATGAGCCTTTCATCATGCCTATTATTTTATATCTCATGATAAAGACCTTATTTTAAGAAGGTTCCCATGTCATTGGTAGGTCTTGCATTAGGTGGTAAAAATAACATTCCACAATACTCCCTTTTCTCATTTTCTCAACTCGTACAACTATTTCTTAAACACTTTTTAATCAACATCACCTAAAAATCACCATTACCAACCTTTACACCATCAAAAAATTTGAAGATGAATCTATTGCATAGTTTGTCAACTTTGGACGGGTATAATCAATAAATTATCATTCTCACTTCCATAAATAGAGTTGATTGACATATTCTCCCATTCATGCATGGAATATATCTCTTCTAGCATCTAAATCCAATCTTTCTAAATGTTTGATAAAGAATTTACCATGGCCCTTAAACTTAAACTTCATGCTCTCGATGAAGGAAGAGTCAAACTTAAACTAAAGAAAAAAAAATCTGAATTCCTATCTAAATCCTCCTCTAGTCAAGATAAACCCCGGAAGAACCTCCACTAATGTCATAGTCGTTAAATCCAATGTGAAATAATGTCCGAACACTAAATTATCACATCCCCAAAGAAACTATACCCCCATTGGTGAGACTTATAGTAAATTTTTCAATAAAACTCTCGTCCCTAATATGATATTTCTTCCACCTATCCACCCTATTTAAACCTATTTTTCTAAACCCTCTTGGCATAGGGATAACGATTATTAAAAATATCACAAAGTTAAAGGCCATGAAATTGAAATGTGTTGGTCATTCTATAATGCCCTTCAAGATCTGATTGACAAAGTTGAACTACATTTATACAATCCCAATGCAACTCAAAATCAAAATCTTGATGTTTTTAAATATCCCTTTATGAATCATTCCCCATCAAGTAGTTAACCTGAAATAATAAAGTATAAGACCACCATACCATAAACACCATGAATAACACATCATATATCACCAAAATTGCACCCATGTATTCCTTAAGCAACACCTAAACTAGTGCATGAAAAACAATCGAAACACCCACGAAAGACAAAATTGTTTCACGTGCACCCACTACCTCTTTGGCTAGTTCATCTATAAACTCTTATAAAATGTCTCTAAAACAACCCATTATTCAAATCATGAAGAGTTTGTATGATGATTTTTTGCATAGTATCACACTCGTAATATTTAAAACTTAATCCACCTCCATCTAAGAAAGTCACAATCATATACTATTCAAAGCTACGCCTAGGTAAAGATCATTCACCAACCCTCAATCCTAGGGACACATCCATCGTCTAGATCACCTATTACCATCCCACATTAAAACACCACATATCAACAAATATCTAATAAACCTGCACCGAAAAAACACCTCCTGTAATTACCAAACCAAATGATACATCATCACCTTTGACATCCACACAAAAAATACACTATGTAATTCTTCTAGAGAAGCTCATACAAAAATAATTGTAGTATCATCTCCCCTTAGGTCATCCAACTCTCAAGGTTAGAATCCTTCCTAATATAATTTCAAATACTTCTTTGATTATCATCGAGCGTCGGGACATTCTATAGAATATTATAAATCCTTTTATACAATCATCAAAAAACTTGAAAGTAAAGGTCTTCTCCCATCTATGAAATCACATCCATCACTATTAAGGAATGTTTGAGTTAGCTCCTCCATCACCAATTTGATGCCATCCACATTACTACCCAAGCCCATAATCATGAATACAATCCATCAAATCAAAGAAAATCCAAGACATTTTTGCCATCCGCCACCACCACGAACTCACCTCATATTCACCTAAAGATAAACTTAAGGTTTCCATCTCCATCACACCTAAAAATCCAATCAAACATCATAACCTAAGACCAACATCTTTGTCTTTTCTACACCACCAACTTCCACTATAGTACAAAAGGTTTTCATTAATTATTTACACCAAGATCTAGTTAGAATTTCACTTTAGGATCTCGGTCCAATCCTCACCACCACATAAGAAAGCCTTGATTGAAGCCCTTAAATCTATTACCATACCTACAAATGAGCCACTATATTTTACTAACTTTGTGGGTTCTCTCTAATTTTTTCTTGCCATCTCCTTTGAATCCTCGAAATACAATCACTCCACTTAAAGATCATGACTTACCTCTCTTTATCACCACCCAAATCAAGGATGTCCTCGTAAAAGGGTCATGATTGATGGGCATGTCACTATGAATATATATTTTTGTATTGCCTTCAGTCAACTTAGATTACCAAATACCGTTATCACCCAAACACTAGTCTTGCTTTGAGATTTTAACAATACGATTGCACCCATGTTAGGAATTCCATTCTACCTCTTAAAGTTGGCATCAAAACTCTTCCTGAACTCTTCTATATCATAGAAGGGAATTCTAATATAATATTTTTCTAGGACTTCCTTTGATCCATACCATGTAATGCGTCCCCTCGACACTTCATCGATCCCTTAAGTATGTAAATGAGGGTAAGACATTCACGGTCCCCGTGGATCCTAATCCTTTCACCAATTTACAACATGGTATCTGTCCGAATGATGTCCTTGTCCCTAAAAAATCATAATCATTCGATGAAGCATCTACCAGCACATCCATTCCATCGGTTAAACTGCACATTGACTCCTCCTCGGTGATTTTATTGAATGCATTTCATTGGGGGAGTATCGCGTTCTCATGCTAAGTCCTCTTCCTACACCAAAAATGTATGGAAGACATGAAAATTTCACAATACAATCATCCACACCATGTCATTCCTTTTAAATCTGATTACAACTATTTATATAGCCCAACTTTCACTCAAATGTACCTCCATCACTATGCCTAAAAAGGGTTCAGATTTGTACATTATGAACAAGGAATACATGATTTGACCATCCAAGATTCGCTTAAACCGCATGAAAATTATGGGATAGGATATGAAAGATTTGTTGTCGAATCATCTTACCATGCATCATCCTTACATATAACAAAATTAGAACCATTGTCCCCTGCAGAACGTGATGATCCTATACACACTAATGATAACATATCCATTCCACCTAAAAATAATTTAGTCAATATTATTTCCTCAGGTCCTTTAAATTATCAATCCAACCATTTCACTAAGAAACTTCATCTCATTTTTCTAGAAATGATTGAAGAAGATTCATCCACAATCGATATCCTTCGGTGTTGTTGGTGCAATTTCTGAGTTTTCACACTTTGCCCTATTTTTCTATATCCATTTTTGCCCATTTTGTCAAGAAACGTCCATTTGCTCGAATGGGTGATCTGTAACTCATTTTTCTAGTCAAATGCCTTCAAAATGCCCTCAATGTTGTTATTCTACCCCATTTTCAAACAAAATCCAAGTTTCCCCCTTGTTGTGCCCCAATTTTTTCATTTATACGGGTTGTGTCGTTTTTCCATTGCCCATTCGTGTAAAAAATTAAAGTGGATCGAACCCAAGTTGTTTGCTATTAAAATCTCATTCCCAGGCCTAAATCATTGTCAAATCATGTTTCATTGGATTCAAAACCAAAAAATCCACCTTCCTTGTGAAAAAAATTTGATTTCAGAGGCATCCCCTGCATTTTTGCATTTTGACGGGCATACGGGCATGTTCTACCTATCAAATTTATCATTGCAACATTTATGCTGACGTGGCAGGATTTCATTGGTTGGGATATGTGGGAAAAACATTGCTAACTTGTCATTTTTTGAGCTTTTGCAAAGGGAAAATTTTTGACCATGGCCCCACAGTGCTACAGTGATGTGCCTACGTGGCACATTTTGATTGGTTGATGGATCGGTGGGTGGTGGGCTGCACTTAGGCAATTTTCTTCCATTTTGGAAAATTTCTTAAAATCAATTTTTGCCCGAAGGCCCGCAACAAATGGCATGATGACACATGGCACAAGAAGGTCAAGCGGGTGGTGAGGTCACTTAAAATTTTTTCCTTCATTCTTTCAAGTTTCTCAAGGTCGAATTTCTGCCCGAAGTCCCGACAAATAGGAAAGTGACACGTATGCAAGGAGGTCGAACTGAAAAAGCAGGGACTTGGAAAAATTTGAAGTTTTTTGGCTTCAAATTGCTAGGGGAAAAAATTGAAAAATATGCACCCAATGAAAAGTGGACACGTGTCCAGGAAAGGCCATGTGGGGGGTGAAAGTTTTAAAAGACTTTGAAGTTTTAACTTCAAAATGCCAAAATTAAATTTTTTTTCAAGGGCCCATGACCAGTAGGAGGGAGACACGTGTCTGGGAGGAGAAATGTTAATGGGGGCTGAGGAAAATTTTTGTGAATTTTTTCCCTTGGTATAAATGGAAAAAATGAGGATTGGCTCATAGCCAATCATTTTTGAACACGTGTCCAAAAGGTGATGGAGGTTTGGGTGGCGGGAAGAGTTCCAAAATTTTACAAATTTGGTGAAAAATCTCAAGGTAAAAAATTGATCTGCGGAAAATTTGGAGGTGTTCCCCCATAGCCAATCGTGGGGAGACATGTGGCATTGTTCAAAAAGGAAAAAGGAAGAGCACGGGCCCGCAAAGGATTTTGTGCTCGTGGAGGAATGAAGGAAAATTTGATGAGTCAGCTCCGCATCCAATGGGAGAGTGACACGTGGCGAAGGAGCAGCGGGTGTTCGGGGCGCGGAGAATTTTGAGAAAATTTTCCTTTTCTCAAAAAAGTGGCAAAATTCATCAAATTGGCCCGCGGTTTTGGTGGAGGCCCACATGAGGACACGTGGCGCGTCAGGGGGCATGCGGGAAAATATTCAAAATTTTGAAGTTCAAAAGGGTTTAAAATGCGTTTTAAGGATTGGGGGCCCACCCCAATCATGTTTGGACATGTGTCCCACCTCATCTAAAGGAAAAAAGGTAATATTTGAGGATTTCATCAAGACACATGGAGGGTGGAATTTTAAAGTTGATTTTAATCAACGACAACTGTGCAATTTCATTTTTGGGTGCCATGGAAGCTCCAAGAAGTGTGGAATCGTCATTTTTACACCAAATCACATGAAATTTTATATGATTCTACATCCTTTCGGCCTTCTAAACACAATGGCATCATTCATTTGAGCTGATTCAGTGCCCTATAGTGTTTTTCATGAAATATTTTTCTCATGTAAAAACGTGAATGGTAAAAAATGAAAAGTTGCAGAGTTAAAAATGATGAAGGAAAAAGGTAGAAAATGATTGCAAATGCATGCTGGCATGTCGGAATGCCAAAAATGTGACCCTGGGATGGATAAGGATCTAAGTTCATGTAATATTTTAAAATATTTGTGCATCTCTGGCAATGTGCGAGTTGTTTCTTGTTTGATGTCATTTTCATGAAATGGATAAGAGTTTTGTAACAAATTTGATCCCTTGAGCATATTCTTTGCTTGGGATGCAAGGATCCAAGCTGGCAGGGGGTATATGATGTATTTTGGAGGCATTTTGTAAAGTCTGTTGAGAATTTTGGAGGAGGAGAGAAGAATTTTCACGTGGAAAACTGGAAGAAGTCCATTTCTTTTTGGAGAGATTGCTGAGAGCCATTTTGGTTCCTATTTGCATCAAATGTTCATCATGTTGAGTTGGTTTCAGTTGTAAAGCCATCAAAAGCTTTGATATTGTCTAAATAACATTCCCTTGTTGATACATCTGATCAAATTCTTGGATTAACTGGTTTTATCTCTTGGCAAAGCTTGCATACACTTATATTTCAGTATGTTTTCAATTTGTGTTTCATGCTCATGTTGCAATCTTGTGTTTAGGATCTCTCTAATCATACAGGGTCTCATTTCTAGTTGATGGTTTAATGGAATTTGCAATCTTGTATTCAGAAGAGCTTTCATCTGATAGAAGATAAACAGATTTAAAATCATCTTATTGTCCTTGATTAATGAGACTATCTGTAAACCTTTGGGTGCACCTTAGGTCATGATTAAATAGGGATTCCTGGATGCTTCATTGATATTTTCTTCAAGCCTTTGTGGTAGGTTATCAAATTTTGTATGGAATAGTGTAGATTTGGGCATCCATATGTGCACACATCCTGGTTGAAAGAGCACTTCGAATTCATTGAAACATCTTGGTTGTTTAGGTGTTGTAATTCATTTTCAAAGGTTTCCAAAGAAGGTGATGACTTCTAACTACTCTTGTCCCAACATCTCTCATCAGAATATCATTTTAAACTAACTCATCCTACCTACAATACCCCTGCATCTGCATTGTGTGTCCACAAAAGAATTCAATCCTTTCACCAAAATGCACAAAGTTGATCAGGGTTTTATCATGTCTTTAGCAGCTCTAGCTTTGTTTTGAAAACATTTCCATCATTTAGTAGTGACAACTCCTTTGAGTTTGGATAATGGATACTTGATCATGTTTTCACAAGGCCTCTTCTATGTCATATGCAAAACATAAGGATATCTCCATCTCCTTACCATTTAAGGGCTGCAATATAGGTTCTCTTGCCTTGGTTGATAGGCACAACCTAAAATAGTGAGGGTTAGATCAAAACCCTCTTGAAGGTGTTATCCACTCCCTCAATTCTTGAATGCAAACAAGCAGATAGGTGCATCCCCGGCTACAAACGACATACAAATCATCTATCTATCCTTGAGTGTCTTGTGTAAGTTCTTGATGTTGTTCAAGTTATGAAGGAGATTAAATCTGGATACCAACAAGTTCCATGATGATTAAGACATCCTCTCTCATATGGGAGCAGATGACCATATTTTTGAGAAAGCCTTACCACTAGAAAAATCAACCATTCACAATGAATCCACTATCGACGTTAACTTAGGAGTCACTCAAGAACCCCTTATAGTTAAATTTGGTCAATCCCTAGACTTAAAAGAATTAAAAGACTTCACCGAATTCTTATCCAAATATAGTCAAGATTTTTTTGGTCATATAGTGATATGCTAGGTATTGATCTGAATATCATCATACATAATATCATCACCTATCGAACGCTAAACCCATAAAACAAAATCTTCATAGGATGCATCCCACATAACTCTCCTTATCAAAGAAGAGTTACAACATCTTCTTTCTGCTAATTTCATCATACCCATTGACTATCCATAAGGGATCTCTAACATCATACACGTACCCAAAGCCTCGGGCAAGTTATGCATCTACACTAACTTCTGGGATCTCAATCTTGCATGCCCTAAAGATGACTTTCGTCTTGAAACATCAATTAGCTAGGCAATCTAATAGCCAAGCATGAAATTTTCTCTCTTATGGTTAAATATTCTATTTATAATCAAATCATCATCACCATTGATGATCAACATAAAACATCCTTCATTACCCCTTGGGGGACCTTATGCTATCATGTTTTCCCTTTTGGACATAAAAATGATAGATCCAATTATCAACGCGTTATAACATATATATTTCACGATATTATACATAAAACTATAAAATATTATGTTGATGATCTCTTAGGAAAATCTAAACAATGCAAAGATCATCTCACTATCCTTGAATCAATCTTTGTCCAACTCATCCAATATTTCCTTAATCTTAACTTGGCCAAGTGTGTTTTTGGTGTTCTCACCGGTAAAATCCTAGGGTTCATCATGTCTATCTGAGGTATTGAAGTAGATCAAACGAAAATTGAATTAATCACTAAAATACCTCCTCTATGAAACCTCATACAAATATATATCCTTCAAGGTAAATCATAATATATCAACATTTCATATCTTAGTAATCCAACCATTGTCAAACGTTTCACCACTTCTTTGTAAATATGTTTAGTTTAGATGGGATCTCAATTTTCAATAGACTTTCAATGAAATCAAACACTATATTTTACAACCACTTGTACTCACACCTCCTTGTGAGGGGAACCCTTATATCTTTACATATCTACCACAGATCATGTTTTATGAGCTATGCTCTCTCGTCAAGATGAGAAAGGCCATAAATAAGCCATTAATAAAATAATTTGTACCCTCCATGAATACAAAACCTGTTATACTGAAGCCAAAAACTATGTTGTGCTTTATACTTTGTAACCTCTAAACTACGACACTATCTTCTCAATCACAAAACTTTCGTTGTCACCAGCTTTAACCGAATTAAAACAATGAGCTCTAAACTATATCCTAGTGACTATATAACTTGGTGGCTCATGTTTATGACCGAGTTTGACCTTGAATTCATATCACAAAAGTATATTAAAGGCCAAGCCATCATAGACTAGCTTGTTGAAGCACCCCTTCCTAACACTCATCTTCCTCACAAACAATTTCCTAACGAATCTATCAACACTATCAACAAACACAAATTCACTCATATCAAAATGACCCTCTTCTTCGATGGATCTAAATGCCAGCAAGGGGGAGGGGATGGTGTCGTTATCATACCTCCCTAGGGGTTCCTATTCCACTATCATTTAAACTTAACTTTGAATGTACTAATAACATGGCAGAATATAAAGCTTTAATTATGGGTCTTACAACCGCTATCTTATTAGGTGTTCACATCTTAGAAATCTACAGAGACTCATAACTCGTTATCAATCAAGTCAAGGAGAATATAAGTGTAATAATGAGATCTTAAAAATTATAAATCTAATGTTGATTTTCTCCTTAGATCCTTTAATCATTACACCATCCAAACAATTCCATGATCTTCCAACATATTTGCAGATAAAATGGCTTCCTAGGATACCTCATCCCCTTACAAATAGAAGAATAAATAGGCAATCCCAAACTATCAATATTTGTTCAAATATTAGATCACCCCTCACACAAAAATGAACTCCTCCTATCGATACTGTTGACGATCATCCAACTTATCTATGGTATTCTCAAATATTTGACTATCTTTCTGAATCTAAAATCCCCTCTAATTTATCATAAAATGCTAAAAGATAATTTCTTCAACATGCTTCTCACTTTGTCATCATAGGTGGTATCTTGTATAAATGTAGATTTGATGGCCTCCTATTAATATGTCTTAAGTCTCATGAATCTATCAAATAAATCCAAGAAGTCCATGATGGTATATGTGGTGGACATTTCAATGGTAATGTTTTCGCTAAACATGTCTTACGAATCAATTATTATTGGCCTACTATCAATCAATATTATTTTTATACATCAAGAAGTGTGTCAAATCTCAATGGCATTCTATTATCACCCATGTTCCTAGTCAATCCTTACAACCTGCTCACGATCTATGACCTTTATCTCAATGGGGATTGGACCTCAATGGCACCTTTGTTAATCCTAAATCATCTACACATCATATTTCAATCATCATAGTTAAAAAGTACTTTAAAATATGGGTCGAGGTTATTCCCTTGACTTAAATGAGATAAAATAACTTCACCAATTTCATTTATCAATACATCATATGCCGCTTCGGTGTCCCTCACAAACTTATTACAAATAATGGAAAATCTTTAAAAAAGGGATGTTAATAATCTTTGTGACACCTTCAACATTAAACTTAGTTTTTAATCACAATACTATCCCCAATAAAATGGATATGTTGAGTTCTTTAACAAAATAATTACTAAAAATATCATTAAAACAATAGACGATGCGGGAAGAAATTGGAATCTCAAAAAAAAATTCTCTTTGGGCTTATCAAACTAGCATCCATACCCCTACAAGGTGCTTACACCCTTTTCATTAGTCTATGGATATGAGATGTTCTTACCCCTTAAAGTTATAATTACTTCACTCGTGTATAAATCAAAAATTTATCCTTGATGAATAATATCGACAAGACCATCTTGCATAATTAGAATTATTAGATGAAAAATGTTTAATGGCCCTTGAACATCATCAAGTCTATCAATAATTTGTCAAATGAGCCTATAATAAACATGTAAAATGACGTGACTTCAAGTTCTAATCAAGGAAAATAAAAATCTCACTACCTTAGAATAGAGTAAATGCGGAAATTTTTCCCCTATTTGGATCGGTCCCCACATTATCACTCAAAAGTATGGGTCAGGGAGCTTCTCACTTAGCCTCCCTTGATGGAAAACATAAAAATGAGCCTTTGAATATGTTGCACTTGTAGCCTTTCTACTATTAAATTTTGATCATCATGACAGTAGTTATATCTAAGACCTTATTCCACCATCAACTAGTCATTTTCTCATCATAATGATTTGAAAGTATGTGGTTTTCTGTCACTTTACTTACAAACCTTAAAGATGAGAACCATATATTTGTTCATCACATATGTAGAACTAGGAAAGTTCCTCCTTAGTAGGAACCTTGTAATCATTACATCCATCTAACCTTGTACCAACTGAAAGCATGTCACGGGGCACGTATGTGTAGGTCATGTACACAATTTTCCTCCTTGAAACAGTTTAGTAAGGGTTTTCCCTTGGCTCAAAATAAAGTCAAAAATATCTATGGATGCTCTCTATCAAATTCAAATAGTAATAGACTGATCCTTGATGGACAACTATTTAATATATAAAAATTATTAAAATAAAATAGTAGACTGATCCCTCGAAGGATAGCTACTAGTTAAAATTGTAGACCAATCCTCAAGGATGACTATCTCGTATAAATAAAAAGGAGAAATTATAGACAACTCCCTCAAATTATGGAAACCTATATAAAAAGATTCCTACATCGATCAAACTTAAAAACATTAAATTATCAAAAGCAACCTAGGAAATCTTCCCACATTGATCATCTTTTCCCATCAAAGCAAAATTCTCACATCGATCAATTTGCATCAAAACCCCTTTCATGTCTTGGGAAGATACATCTAATCATTTAACCTATGTAATCAAGGTCCCATACATCAATACCAGTGATAGTATTTTGTTAACATTATTAAAGGATAAAAGTGCAAGTTCTTTCACATTTCTATACCCATCACGTATGTATCAAATCCATATCAAAAGCAATCATTCCATTTTTTACTCCTACTTCAAGATAGAACACATTTTGATTAACATTTTTATCACATATTAAGTCACATCATACATCATCATCCAAATCACATTTAACATTTAAATCATAAATTCACATTTTCCATATTTAAAAACTCATAGACACATCAATTAAAGAAAACATTAAAACACATGTATCAACACATATATCATCACAACCACATCATCACACACACACACACACACACACACACACACACACACACACACACACACAATCAAATTCCTAAATACACCATAAAAACTATTTTCCATCATATACATCAAAATCTTCACAAAGACTTGTGAACACATTAAAATCCACAATACAAATACACATAATCACTCTCCAGTAAATTAGACACCTTTGAGGAACTCACGATGACATGGATAACACTCCCATCACCTCCTAAATACCCACACCACCACCATCTCCTCCATCTGCCCCCTAGGTGATTAGCCTACATTCCCGTAATCACACTAGGCAATGCCCCTCATTGCGCTAGATAATATACTTATAATACAACATTAGAAAAACTATGTATAACCATATCCTCATAGTATGCCAATGTACATGTAAGTGATAGTGAGTAACACTATTCATACCTAATGCTCCCATTTAACTCCTAGCTTTTTCATGATTTTTTTAATCAGCACCTAACATAGAAGACCACTTTAGTTCCTAGCGCCTTCCACAAAGTATCCCACTATTGATGGTACCGATATCAATCAAATACCATTTGTGCCAACTATTCTCTAATTCTATCTTTCTCAGCTATGTCACTATCTCTCTCTTCAACCAATGTATCCCCACCCCAACCAAATTATCTCTCTCTCTCTCTCTCTCTCTCTCCTCGAGACTATCCCTCTCATCCTTTGTGGCTACCAAGTTCCCCTCATCCTCATCATCTTCATTATCATCACTAGCATTCACCACCTCATGTTCTCCCTCTACCTAAGCACTCACCCTCCTCCCCTCTAAATCAAGTGTGTCCTCTAGAACTCAGCATACACATGCATCCACCACTGATCAGTAGTGAGTAATCACTCTAACATCATCAATAAGAACTAAGTCCCCATCCTCATCTAGACCCATAGCTCCATGATCCTCTACTATCATAATAATTTTACCAACAATCGCATTGGGAGCCTCTATGTCTCCCTCCTCTCATCTATAAAGTACTAGATCCTTAGGTACATCCTATATCAAACCAAAATTTTGTCTGACATGACTAAATATAACCATCTCCCACTCCCTCCCCACCTATCCTATACCCGCAAGTCGTTATGTGTCCCAAAAAGATCATCTTCATTTCTCGACTACTCGGAAACTCCAGATAAGGCCTCCATATCACATCACCCACCTACAATCTTGTCAAAATATCTCTATAGTATCTCACCTTCATCTTTATCCATGGTCGACACTTATCCTCTCTCCATATCATAAAACCAACATGCCTATCACTCACTCCACCCCATGGAAAACCTTGCAGATGAGAAATGGCTACATGCTCGTATGCCTAACAATATAACAAGAATGCCACATCAATACCAAACCTCTTGTGGAATTTCCAAGCCCACAAATCTCTATATGTATGTGTTAATAGTGTCAAGGCCCACTTAAATACCATCTGATGCTCCATCATCTTAGCCAATACTCCTGTCATCATCCACGGAACCTACCTCCTCTAGAATTAGGGAGGGAAAAACATGAAATATACATCATCATAATCATCATCATCATCATCATACGTGCACCCCTATTTCGATGAAAAGTACAAAAATTGATAAGAAAAATATCATAAACCATAATTCACATCATATTACTCATCCCCATATAACCTCTTCCTAACACCCTCTCTCTCGGACACATCAAAATGTAAATACCCGCTCTATGAACTGGAAATCTTATGATCATATGAGTATTCTACATTGTAATAGTAATCTCTCATGTCGCTAACCAAAAAGTACAGGTTATGGGATTCCACCTCTCCATAAATGCCAACAATAAACCCTGACATCTATGGATCCACCTGTAATCCCTCATCCCCATAAAACACACCGCCTCTACATCTATGCCAACAATAAATACCGATATATATGGATCCACTTGTAATCTCTTAATCACCCTCTTAATCACCATTTTCTAGGTCAATCAATCTCCTAAATCAAGCAATTTGGTTACAAAAATGCATTATTCATCACTTACCTCGGCTTTTATAGCCCCCAAAAAAACCTTTCACAGAAATCACCAATGATTCGTTGAATTTTCAATAATTCACAACAATCACTCGTGATTTCACAAATTGTTATCAATTCACCCAATTTTTCACATTCATATATACTATGTTATATCAACATCAATCTGACTTTTCAACACATTATCTCATATAAAAATACCCCAATACTTGACATATTATATATCCAACAAACAAATCATATTAGAATATGTCATATGTTTATGGGATGCGCGCTCTTTCTCCCCCATCATTTGACATCCCCATTATTATTTTTTACACAAAAATCTCTACTCCCTCATTTTTATCCAAATCATTAATTAAACACATGACACCCCAAAAGAAACACCCTTTATCTCTATTAATCAATTAATTTGATTAATTTAATACAAACCTTAGAAGAAATACCAATAATCACAAGTGATTATTATAATCTCTTTTGATTCATGTATACTTTGTTTTCCTATTGTTTTATCAAATTTTGTCATGTATTTTACATTTAATTATATCATATCTCCTTTTCTATTTTCTACTACTATTTTATAATTAATTTCTTCTATTAGATGGAAATAAGTGGCACTGGTCATGAAATAATGAGCATCAACTCTCTTCCTATTATCTGCCACCCATTGCATTGGGAGCAATACAAAATTATACATGACCTTGCATTGTGTGTCATCCATTCCACCTATTTAGATACTTTAAAAAAATCTTTGAATCTAATCAACAAATCCATAGTAAAGCTACAAATGAATTTTGGGAGTCCTACTTTGAGATCTTGTGTATCCAAGTTGATTTAGCCTCGTTTGAGTATCAATTCAAAGATGAATTAAAAGAGTTGATCCCTTAATCTAAATATAAAGACCAAACTGATTTTGAGCATTCTGATTATGATTATAAATATTAGACTAACACGAAAGAGGAAGATACAAAATACATTTCAGACTTATTTAAGGAAGAGTACATTGAAGATGAGAGTTTAGATTTCTCTAGAGAAGAGGATCTGGAGTCCATTGGAGAAGAGAGTTCTCCTTCCTCTGAGAATTCAGATATTGATTTGGATTTTGATTTCTAAGCATAGTTCTTATCTATCATTTCTTATCATTTATTTGCTTTATATTTGTAATAATAAAACATTTTTCAAAACATTTATTATTACCATTTATCATATGTCATCTACCCACTTGATTGTAAAAGTAGATTGACACCCTTGTCAGGAAGTCCTTTGATTTCTAGGGACTGGCCTTTGCCAGGAAATCCACCTAATATTTTATTAATCCTATTTTGTTTAGTGGTTGTGATATGTAGATATTATCACATAAAAGGAGCTTACATATTTGCATATACGAGAGTGCAACCATCAAACATCATTCATCCACATCCACGGGTATCACTAAACCCCACCATAATGAGGTTAGGTAAGTTTTATTCTCTTGCTTATTAGGTTAAGTTGAAGAGGTAAGATTTATTCATATCATCTTGGAACTCCTGGTGCGATGTAGTCCTCAATTCATTGTTAATTTTGTTAAAATAACATATGTATTTAATTTTGGTTCTCTCGACAAGTAATCATCAATGATTTAGCTAATCACCAATGATTTAGCCAATCACCGTGATTTCTTAAATACTATTGCTTACTTTGCATTCTTCCCTTTATTTTTGTTTTGCTTATTTATTTGTTTTTGTTAGACAAAGGGTTTAGATTTATGTTTCTGATTATTTAGTGTGAAAATCTTAAAAAAAATTCATTCATCTGGAAAATCAAATTTCTTTGTATTCAATTTTATTGATCAAGTAATCATCAATAGTTGGTGTAATCGTTAGCGATTCCAGCTCTTTTTTATTACTTTACATATTACTTGTTAATCTTTGTTTTTGTTATTTTCTATTGTTTCTGCTAACCTAGTTTTGCAGGTTGTTGTTGCTTTATAGAGTATTTTTCTTGCTAGATTGTTTGATCGTTTTCAAGAAAATTTCTAAAATAAGATATATATATATATATATATATATATAAGAAAAATTTATTAGGAGAGTCTTAATTCCACCTTTTATTTTAGTATCGCATTATTTTTTTGATTGTCTTCATTGAAAACAATATTTTGATTTGGGTTTTAAAACGAATCGTTCATCCTTCTTATTTCACATAGTATTAATTATGAAGGTAACATGTTGCATTCACTTTCCTTTCTCCCCACACAAAACCAAACCACTTGAACATCAAAACACATTTAAAAAATTCCTACCTGGGTGAATACCTACTTGGATTTGATCACCAAGATGAGAAGTTGACTAGATGTTCTGGACGAGTATAATCACATGTTTGTCGGTATATATGGCTAAGTAACTCAACACCTTATCATTCAAGGGATTTGTGAAGTGACGGTGGTAGGCCCAAATACCATGCATGTATCAGTAGTAGTAAAAGTTGGGCCTCATGTACCTTCGGGCATATCAAGGACTTCATCCTTAAACACTCATTGAAACTAGCCATAGCTTGCTAATTCCTAGGACATTTACTAACCATTTTACACCTTTCACTCTTTTTTATTAAATTAAGAAAATCTTAAAAAAACATTTTTTCTTGCTTTGATTGTTTTTTTTAATAAAATCGTTAGTTGTTTTTTAGGTGAGTGTTTGTTCATTCATTATGGTATAAACTAGATAAAAATCCCACAACCAAACCTTTGAAAGCATTTCTCAACCATTATCAACATCCTTGCAGCAAAAAATCTCATTATCTACTCCATTGTCTACATTCGTATCTACGCCTTTATCCACTATTGTATCTACACCATTACTTACCATGCCATTACAACAAAAAAAACCTATTTCATCAAAAATAATGTCCACCCCTCTACGTAATGCTTTAGCAACGGGAATGAAATATAGGATGTATATAAAGAAGAAATGAGACAACATATCTTATATTCTTCACGTC
This sequence comes from Taxus wallichiana var. yunnanensis, assembly GCA_018340775.1. Classification (NCBI taxonomy): domain Eukaryota; kingdom Viridiplantae; phylum Streptophyta; class Pinopsida; order Cupressales; family Taxaceae; genus Taxus; species Taxus wallichiana. The sequence goes on from CM031236.1 coordinate 393,540,860, forward strand.
AGTTCATATTCAAATTTTCCATAAATCTAAATGAGAAGAAAATAAACCACCATACTCCCCCATCTCATAGTCGAATCTTCTAAACCCACTTTCTTTGAAAGAGGAGACCTTTTTTCGAAGAAATGTTGGATTCAAACCCCATTGCTCTCAATGCCTATCTGGTAGCTAGGGGTGTTCAACTCCATCCGTTCACGAACCATCCTCAAACATTCCTGATCCTTTATCTAGCTCTTCAAAACAATTGAACCCAAACCATTTTCAAGTATTCCTGATTCTTCACATCCTATCAATTCAAACCAACAATCTATACCTGAACCACCACCTTATGTCCTTGATCCTTCATCTAGGGTTTCACATCTTATTGATCCAAACTACCAACCTATCATTCAACAAATACATCCATATCCACCTTTAAGTCAACCTAAAATGTCAAAAGTTGTGTCTTTCATTCCTATTCTTAGTCTTCATATGGTTTCCTTTTAAGACACAACCATCCAACAATATACACCCTCATCTAAGCCTTTAATCGGGTCAAAACCTCTTAAAAATACTAATGCTTCATTATCTACTCCTCCAACATCCTCACTACCCAGGAACTTCCAATATGTTTTTTTTTTCCACTTCTACTATCAGATCTCAACTAGTTAGCAAAATTAAGAATATCACTATGTCCATCCCGACATTTATCCCCTTGATCAATACTAAGTACTATCACCACCACTCACCCTATTTAACAATACATACCGAAACCATCACAACCATTAATATCCATACCATAATATTCTCATGATCAAATCATTCCACAACATGCACCTTCTTATGTTGCCTTTGTTATGTCCTTTCAATAACCAACTCCTTATTCATAATCATTTACTACTACATCTTTCTTATACCGTTGCCAATATTTACAACCTTCACAACCTTTAGCTTATCAACAATACATCCCTCAACAAAATATTCCTTCCTAACAATATATCCTCAACAAAACATTCCAATTACTTATAAAATTCCTTAGCAAAATATCCCACAATAGACTATCCCTTCACAACAAAGCATTCCTTCTAAACAATATGTTCCTCAAAGAAAGTATCCCACAATAGAGCATTCCTTCTCAATAGTTTTAATGAAAAATCACAGCACCCCGAATGGCCCAAAGTGTGAAGTGGGACATTTGGTATGATTTCACAACATGGGACCATCTCTCAAGAGGTGGTACTTGCAAAACTTCGAGATGGACCTCCAGAGAAAGTTGGTTCTTTCTTCCTAATCTACTTGTCACAAGCTACTCCAAAGACATGCATAACCTATTCTATCCTAATCTAACCATTCCAAGGGGAAAAAAATAGAGAGAAAGGGTGAAATATCCTAAACTAAGTGGTGGTACACAAGAAAAGGAAGTGGTTTAGTCACATATCCAACTTCCTAAAGTGGAGAGAGGTGAGAAGAGGAGAGGGTGGACAAGATGCACCACAGACCAAAGATAGATTTCACATAGAAGACCACTTCAAAACTCATTAAGCTCATCTCCTAGAACCTATAAAAGACATGAGAGTATGCATAGTACACCCTACAATGATGAGAGGTGATGAGAGAAAATAAAATAAGAAAAGGATGGACAGATGCATCACAAAACATATTTTATTCCTCCAAAAGTTCACACAAGACATCGTTAGTGGGAAAGAGGCCGAGAAAATGCCATTACAAAGTCCTGGAAGGAGGCTTAGATTCCACATTATACCCTAAGGAAGAAAGAGAAAGGGGTTAGAAGAGAAAAAATGACCAACAACCTTGAATATGCCCCCTTCATTACAATATATAGGAGAATGAGAGAGAAAGAGAGGAAAGAATTCAATTCCTGCTTCAACCACCTAGAGATACATATTGAATCCTACTTTGAAAGCTCAACCACTATCAATCAATTCCTCTCTAAAATCCACCCCAAATCTCTCATGTCTAGTTCTTGTCTACTTCACGTGCTAAGGAAGAAGAATGGAAAATCAAATCAAATCCAATCTCGGTAGCTAAAGAAATCATTCTCGTATTAATGGCCTAGAAGATGTTTTCCCAATTTTCACCCACTAAATTCTATTAATAATGATATTTTATGCTTCCATGGCATAGAGGATGTCAAGACATTTCAAAATTCTTATCCCACCCAAATCTGATTTTCAAGTCAAAATATATGGCCATTTGAATATTAGGGGTCGGGAGAGAAAAATTTAAGGAGTCTCCGTCCATACGTGGTCCGCGTGGAGGCCTTCAGGCTTCTTGTAGATTCATCCCTTCTTTATGCTATTGAAATCATGCTAGACTGATATGTGGTGGCTTTTGGCAGATCCTTGGGTTCCTTTGTATTTTTTCCTCTCTTTGAGGGGCCAAAAGTCTAACCCTAGACACATGGAGGCTTGGTGTTTTTTTGGAAACCTGACCCAAATTTTTACCTTTGAAATAGCGTCGTGTATAACACTTGGCTCCCTTTACAAGCCTTCTCTCTACTGTGACTATTCAAACCCTAACTCTGTCCCTTTTTGGACTTGGGACACGTGGAAGGCCCGCACCCATTTGAAAACCCACTCAAGATTTTACCTTTGAAGGAGTGTCGTTGAGACACGTGGAGGCTTTGATACATTATTATACTTAACCAATTTGGTCCCGCTCTATCCCACTTTTTAATTTGGACTACGTGGTGATACGCACTCATTTGGGGACCGCTCTAGACTTTCCTTTTGAAATTGTGCCATTGAGACACATGGAGGCTTCGTTGGTTCTCTATACTTAGTCATTTTTTGGCCCGCTCTCGCTTTTGGATTTGACCTCTATTGACCATTGGCCATGTGGAGGCTGGCACAAGTTTGAGTCTCCACCTTGGGCTCCCATCTTGAAATTATGTCGAGCCGACACTTGGCACCTTCTCGCGAGTCAAAGACTTTTCAACTTCCAAAGTGTAACTTTACTTATTTGGGTCTCCCCTTTCAGATTTAATCTATTGAGGTGTGTCATTTGGAAACTTGGTAGCTTTTTCTGTCTCCTCCATACTTAGCCAATTTTGGGGCTTGTTCTAAACCATTTGCAAAGCCCGAAGACTTTGAACCTTCTCCATTTATTTTCTTGCACCTCTAGTTTCTTTGACATTGTTTCTCTCTCCCTGACCCTACTATTCCATTTTAGAGCCTTCTCGCAACATTTCTGTTAGATTTGAAGCATAGGCTTGTTTGATGGGGCCATTTATTGAAATTATTCTTGCACTAGGTCATGTGTGATCAAATTTTTCCAGGGGGTGAAAATTGAGATAACAATTAGTGACTCACAGGAGATTGGTCTCACTAGATGAAGAGACCAAAGTGGCCTTAAAGAATCCATTGGGCATGGGGTCAAGAATGCTAGTCTAATACTAATCCTTTTGATTTAATCTCGATCCCTTAGCCCACCGCAAGCCCGATCGCTGCACTTAGTGACCCCTGAACCTACCTTAGAAAAAGACTACCTTGAAAACATTTTTAGTTACTCGTATTTGTTTTATTTTTAATTTAGCAATCACTGAGATAACTATGGGTTTTCTGCCATGAATCTTGAAGGACCCGGCCTCTTACACCTCTCGGAGTAATGCAAACAAAACTTATGTATAAATACAAATATCATGCATGCCTCAAATGAGATACGCAGAGTGTGCACAAGCACTTCTTCGCTAAAAACAAAATCTAATCCTACTCCTACACTAACCAAAGAGACAAAAATCTAAACAAAGCTTTGCTACAGCAGGAGAAGTAGCTTCCATTTCTCAAAAGGGGCAGCCATGTAAATGATTTTACACTAAATATGGCTACTGTATGAATGAAAACTAACTTTAAGCCTGTCCTCCACCCAAATCATTAAGGTATCAACATCAACCAAAAATGCCTCCTCAAGCTGATTGGCATTGCACTCCGGAGGTGTTGATGATGACCCTTGGTACTTTTATACTCATCCTCATGCTTAGAAGCAAGCATTATTGGTTTTGGATTCTCCTTAGTTCCAATGAAGCCAAGTACCTAATCGTACATGGTCCGATCCTTTGGATGTGCCCATTGCTCTCAAATTTAACTCCAAAATGGAGTCTTTTTGTGGACCTTTTGGATGGATAGTGTGAAAGGGATGATATCCTCATACTCTTTCTCTTCCTCTGTAGTAGGTTTGAATTTTGGATGATCAAAATCTTCTAACTTTGATTCAGAGGCATAATTAAAACTATAGGTTGTGCTTGCATGTTCTCTTCCATGGCAAGAGGTTCTTGAGTTAAAGAATGAATGATGAGGAGAAAATATTACAATTTCAATCGGCTCCTTTTCATCAAAACATTATTTTGATTCTAATAGTAAATCAAACTCTTTACTATCCTGTTGTAATAAAGTCTCTCCCCCTTGCATGGTGATTTTAAAATCTTTGTTATCTTCACCATACAAAGCATCATCTTCAAACATGAAGTTGGTGAGTTCAGATCCTCCAAAAATCAGAATTTTGGAGAGATTGAAAGGGAGAGGGTTTTGTACTTTCTTACGCAACCGGATCATGATTCAGTTCCTCTAAATTTGTCTTGGTCACCTCCATATGCTCCTCTTTAATTGGGCTTGGAGCTAGCTTTTCTTCTTCCTTCTCTTGTGAAGAACATGGAAGACTCATATCTTCTAACCTTGGTTCTAGAGGAATGTTGTGAGACATAGGTTGATGTTCTTGAATACCGTCCTTCATTGCAATGGGATCGTGTGCTTGGAATGTTGATGATGGAGGAGGAAATGATGTGATCTCCATGGGATTTTCTCCATCGAAGCAATCCTCCAAGTCAGACAAATAATTTGCCTCCTTGTTTTTCTATTGCATGTGTTCAACCTCCTCCATGGTGTCCTCCTGATCTACAACTAGCTCACCATGGTTTTCTTCATCCTCAAACATGAAGTTTGAAAGATCAAAATCTTCTTCAACATTAGAGCTTGAAGGGGATGAAGTGGAAGGAAGAACAAAAGGTTCTTATGTGGCCTGCTCCACACTTGGAGTCTCTAAAAATGTATGGTCCTCCTCCTCTTCTGCAAAATTAGCCTTAGCCACCAATGGCTCTTCAACCTTGACCACCTCTATTGGCTTAACCATCAAGGGGATCTTTGTAAACCCAAATCTAGAGACCCAATGCTTTAGAACTTCTATCATTTCTTCTCTGTTGTGTTCCTCCTCTTGTTCTTCTCCTTGACTAGTCTTTGGAATATCTTCCCCACATGGAATTGGGAAGGCAAGAGGAGTGACAGGATGGGGTTCAACTATATTTGCAATTGTTTGTTGTGGAGAGGAGGTGGAACTTCTTGTTTCTTTGGAGGGAATGATTGCTTGGGAAGGAAAAGGGGAGAAAAATTGAAATGGGATGGAAGACTAGGGAAAGGAGAAATGGAATCAACACTTGGGAATGAAGTGAGGGGTTTAAATCTTGATCTTACTGAAATGATAAAGTCTGAGAAAGAGAAAATTAAGGATAGGGAGCTCATGATTGACTTACCCATTGACAAGTTTGTCTTCCACTTTGCTCATAAGCCTCAATGTCCCCAATCCACTATGTAAGATGAGGCAGCATTTCAACCATGAAGTCAAGCTTCTCCTAAGGGATGTAATGTCTTGAAAAGGGCCTTCCCTTGAACAAGGTGCCCTGTAACTAATCTTGAATGCCTTTATTTGTACTATGGCCCTTAAGCCGAACCATATCAGCCTCCATTTTTGAATTTTCTCCAATAAACTAGAATTTTCCACATAGTTGTCACCCTTCCTCTTGTTCTTGATAACCTCCATGGCCAAAATGACTTTGACCCTACTCATATGGGTAAGCATAATGGTCTGGATCTAATTATAATGCTGATCTGGAGGATTTGGGAAATGCATTGGATGTGAATTGCACTGCTGCTATAAGTGTGAGTTCTATGAAGGGAATGAAGTCATGTTTGCACAACCTCATGGAATGGGAGAAAATGAAAGGGATGGAAGAAGAAAATGGATGAAAATGAGTGGAAATGGATGGAAAAATGTCTCCAACTTAAGATATGGGGTTTTGACTAGATTGAGTTGCTAGATGTGCTTGCATGTGCCTAAGAAGGATGAATCTTAACAAGAACACACCAACCTGCAAAGATGAAGTGGTAAGGTGCTTCATACTTGTCCCACTAGGTGTGCCAAAACTGTTAGTGTGGTCACACGATGGCTTATGATTTTCTTTTGTAATGAGACACCTTGGAAAGATGGAAAATCTAACCTCAGTGTCCCATCGGGCATGCCAAAAATATTAGTGTAAAATCACAACACCCCTCGAACTTGTCCATTGCAAAGTGGGGCATTTGGTGTGATTGGACAACATGGGACCATCTCTCAAGCTATGGGACTTGAAAAATCAAGATGAACCTCTAGATAAATCCAGCTTCTTGCTTCCTAATCTACCTACCACAAGCTACTCTAGTGCATCCAAAACCTATTCTATCCTAGTCTAACCATTCCAAGGGGACATAAAGAGAGAGAGGGTGAAAGAGCCTACACTAAGTGGTTATACACCAGAAAAGGAAGTGGTTGAGTAATAGATTTGACTTCCTAAAGTGGAGATATGTGAGTAGAGGAGAGGGTGGACAAGATGCACCACAAACCAGAGATAGATCTCACACAGAACACCACTTCGAAACCAATTAAGAACATCTCCCAAAACCTAAAAAAGACATCATAGTATGCACAGTACACCTCGCAACAATGAGAGCTAAGGAAAGACAATAAAATAAGCAAAGGATGGACAGATGCATCACAAAACAAATTTTATTGCACCAAAAATTCACACAATACATCATTAGTGGGCAAGAGGCAAGAAAATGCCATTACAAAGCCCTGAAAGGAGGCTTAGACTCCACATTCTACCCTAAGGAAGAAAGAGAGGGGGGGGAAGAGGAGAAGTAAATGACCAACAACCTTGAATATGCCCCCTTCATTACAATATATAGGAAGAACGAGAGAGATAGAGGGAAGAATTCGAATCCTCGCTTCAACCACTTAGAGATACACATTGAATCCTACTTTGAAAGCTCAACCACTATCAATCAATGCCTCTCTCAAATCTTCCCCAAATTTGTCATGTCCGGTTGCCCCTATTTACTTTACGTGCAAAGGAAGAAGAATGGCGGATCAAATCAAATCTAATTTGGTAATTGAAGAAATCAAATTTTGTATTAATTACCACGGAAGATGCTTTCCGATTTTTCACCCACCAAATCCTATAAAAAATTATATGTTATGTTTCTATGGCGTAGAGGGTGTCGAGACATTTCCAAAAAGTCTTCACCCACCCAAAATCTGAATTTCCGGTCAAAATATATGGCCATTTGAATATTAGGGTTGCAGAGCACAATATTAAGGAGTCTATATACATACAGTGGTCCACATAGTGGCCTTACACTTCTAGGAGATTTAACCCCTTCCTTATGCTCTTGAAATTACTCCACTGAAACATGGTAACTTCCGTGGGTTCCTTGGGTTCCTTTATGTGTTTTCCTAAGATCTTTGCTTGGTGGGGCCAAAATTCTAACCCTGGACATGTGGAGGTCTTGGCACTTGTTTAGAAACTAGACCCAAATTTTTACATTTGAAATAGTGCCATGCTAACACTTGGCTCTATCCACAAGCATGCCTCTACTTTAAGTACGCAAACCCCGACTTTGTCCCTATTTTCGGACTTAGGACACATGGAAGGTCCGTGCTCATTTAGAAACCCACTCAGGATTTTACCTTTGAAGGAGCATCGTGAGATGTGAGACACGTGGATGTTTCCGCTGCATTCTTATACTTAACCAATTTTGGCCCACTCCATCCCACTTTTTAATGGACTACATGGTGAGAGACGACACTCATTTGAGGACTACCTCCAGAATATTATTTTGAAATTGCATTGTTGAGACACGTGGAGGCTTCCGCTGGTTCTCTATACTTAGTCATTTTTGGGCCCACTCTCAATTTTGGATTTGACCTTTGTTAACCATTGGCCATGTGGAGGGTTGGCACAAGTTTTATTCTCCACCTTAGGCTCCCATCTTGAAATTTTTTTTGAGCTAACACTTGGCACCTTCCACCGAGTCGAAGACTTTTCAATGGCTGGTGCAACTTTTGGGGTTCTGGACATGTGGAGGCCTAGCACTTATTTGGGTCTCCCCTTTTGGATTTAATCTTTGGAGGTGCGCCGTTTGGACACTTGGTAGCTTCCACTGTCTCCTCCATACTTAGCCAATTTTGGGGCTCATTCTAAACCATTTGCAAAGCCCAAAGACTTTGAACCTTCTCCATTTATTTTCCTTTGAGCCTCTAGTTTCTTTGACATTGTTTCTTCTTCCTGACCCTAATATTCCATTCTAGAGTCTACATGCAACCTGCCTATTGGATTTGAAGCACCTGGGCTCATTCAATGTGGGCCATTTATTGAACTTTTTCTTACACGGGGTCATGTGTGATCCAATTTTTTCCTGGGGTGAAAATTGAGATCACAATGTTCCTCAAGAAACCTTTCCTACGCAGAATGTTCCACTTCACCAAAACATTCCACTCTTATAACATTCCTTAGCAAAATATCCCACATCAAAATATACCACAACAAAACATTCCTTATTAGCAAAATGTTCCTCAATAGAACATTCCTTACCAACATAATATCCCTCAACAGTACCAAATGTACTCATAACCTAGCTAGTTTGCATTTTAACCTGGCTCATCCTCACAAAAACTAGCACAAACTGACCCCCTTCAAGCTCTCATGAATCATATATCCAATCTAGAGGTTTCCTCATCTACACCTAAAAATGTGCTCTCTTATGATCAAATATGCAATGAACCTATCCGCCCTCGATTGCCATATAAAGCGTAACCACCTCATTGGGAACTTCCAAAATTTATTAAATTCTATAGTAAAGAAGATCCTCAATAGCATATTCACACTTTTTCCATGCTTGTTATCTAATAGCCCATGATCAAGACCTTATGTTGAGGAATTTTCCCATGTCCCTTATCATTCCTTCCTTGGACCGGCAAAATAACATTCCACAATATTCCCTTTTCACCTTCATACAACATGGACAATTGTTTTTAGAACATTTTTCCATAAACATAGCCCATAAAGTCACTATTAATGACCTTTATTATATTAAATGGTTTGAGGATGAATAAATTTCTGATTTTCTTCCCGTTGGAGGGTTAAAATCAATCAATTATCCTTTACATTACCACAAGCTGAATTGATTGAAGTTTTCTATCGATCATGAGCCAATCATGTTTCATCAACATTACAAATTCAATCATTCCAAACCTTTGAAGAATCTTTTACCATGGCCCTTGAGTTGGAAATGTGAGCTCTAGAAGAAGACCATGTTAAGTTTTGTCCTAAGAAGCCATGAACTAAATTCCCATCAAATTCATCATCCAATCTTGAAAAATCCAAATCATGGGCCAATGCTATAGTAGTTAAATCCACTCACAAGGAAAATTACACTACCAAATGTTCTCATCAAAAACATAATTACACACCAACAAGAGAAACTTATAGCATGGTCTTTGATAAATTAGTCATTGTAAATATGATAACTCTCCCACCTATTTAACCCATTGATATATCTGTATCTAATCCCTCTTGGTATCGAGATAATGAATATTGTAAATACCAGAGGGTCAAAGGAATGACATGAAAGGTCTCGTACATTTCCTAATGTTATTCAATACTTGGTTGACAAGGGTGAAATTCACTTGGATAATCTAAATGCACCCCCAAATCAAAACCTTGACATATTTAAACATCCCTTTCTAAATCATCCCCCATTTAATAATCAACCACTAACAAATGTTTTTCACACTCACCACACCATTACTAAAACATTACCCATTCTTGAACCAAAATCACATCTAGTTTGAACAAACATCTACTAAGCCAACAACAATACATATTGAATAAACATCCACATTCACACAACCAATAACAATACCCAATGAGCCTAAATTTGTATCTCTTTAATTCTTGTAGATTCAAACTATTCATGTCAAAGTGTGTTGAATCATAGTTGAAAAGTGAGGATTCAAACTATGAAAGGGATTTATTTTACCTAAAGCCTAGTACTAATGGATTATGTTATGTGAGTGCATAAAATAAACTTTAATATTCTTCCTTTATAATATTTTTCCAGAGGCTTAAGGGATATGATGAGAATTTATCGAAGGAGTTTGGGATAAAGGAGGTTCGAATATGCATGGAGTGAGTCTTCTAGTTTCGAGAGGAATTGATTGGAAAGGTTATTGACATGAACTGCACTAGGTGTAAGGTTTTTAGAGATAGAAAGAGGTTTCAAGAGGAAGTCTTCAATTTCCTTGATATTGATGAGAAGATTATCCACATGGAAGATGGTATATCTCACTCTCTCCATGGCGTTGGCCTAAGGTTTGTTTTTATTATCATGAAGTATTTTACTCTTGATGGGAAGTATAGAAATCTCCATACCCAACATTTCATGTTGTTAAACCACTTTAGAAGAAATAGAAAGATGAGCATTCTTTTCTACCTTTTCAATTTGCTTCAAGGGTCAGTGATTGATTTCAAAGCTAAGAGGTCAAGGTTCTTATGAATCAAGGATTAATCCCTTTTTTTTCAAATTTGCCACTTTGATATCTGAAACTAAATTTTTGGGATTAGGTATGGTGTGATTGGGAAGAACACTTGACTTTGGTGACAAACGTAGGCTTAATGTTTTGAAGGAGAAGGCACTAATAATGAACTAGATGCGACAATGAATCTTCAATTTTTATCTAGAAAGAATCAAGAGATGAGAACTTTGAAGGGTTTTAATGGGGAAAATAACTTGATAAAATTTCTTTTTAGTAAAATTGAAGCTCTTGAGGATGTGGTTACTCGGGTGAAAGTTGAAAACAAGAGTTTAATTAGAGGAGCTCAATGTTTGGGTTTAGAGTTGAAGATGCTCAAGTAATAGGATTGATTCAATTCAGAATATGGTTATGGTTGAGAAGGGGAAGAAAAGGATGTTGGATATTAGTAGTTTTGATGAGGAGTTTGACTCGCCAACTAGGATGTGGTTGTTGTCCTAAGCTCGAGGACACAAGCCAAAATTTTATAAGGAACTTTTTTGTGGACTTGTTTCCTATGTTTTTTGTTCAATCCCTTGGTCTTCTTGGGCATTTTTTCTGGTTTGTGTTTTCTTTCGTATGGTCATGTTTCTACTCTGGGTGATTCAAACCCTTTATATTGGGTTTGGGTTTGGGTTTTGACTTGAGTTGGTTCATATTTTGGCTAGTTTTTTTAGAGATGTTTTTTTGGTGTGAGCTATCATTTTAATATCTCTTTATATATGGTCCTTACTATCTTTTCCAAACTTTATCTATTAATCAATATTGATATATATAACTAAATACATATAATATCACTAACATTCAAACCTTCAACCTCCACCTCACCATGCCTCGTGTGTATTTGGTTATTACTCCATGTCAGACTAAAACCACAACTTTTATATGAAATAAAGCTATTGTAGATTTTGATGTGCTCATTAATGATTCCTCATAAAACCAATTCTATTCCAATCATAAATTTTCCTCCTACATTATATATTGTGTACGTAATTAGTGCTCTATTTGACCATATAAAATATTTTATTAGACTCTTATATCCTGCTATTGTTTGTATATTTTTATCCATAAAACACATAGTGTATGGATTTTAAAAAAAAATTAGCCTAGCAATCGTATGGCTTTAATTTTTCCCCTAATGTGTAGTCTAAATGTGAAAAAATCATACATTAAAAAAATAATATTATAAAATTCTTACATAAATTATCTACGATATTAATTATGCTATCAACCATGATTTTTGTAAGGTAAAATTCTAATTAATTTTGTGGTTTCCTAAACATTTATTAGCGATTGAATTGAACAATATAAAATGTTCCATTTAAAAGTACATCCTCCATTAGAAATATTTATGCTATTTGGATTATTTAACTTTTGTCAGCCATTAATTAGTCATTTAATCTAAGAAATGTAACATCATACATGTGCCTTTTGAAATTCATGTGCCAAAGAAAATGGTGGTTTGATGTGTTAGCTACATATCACTATAGATAAACATTTTTATAGTATATATTTTGAATATTTGTATTTCTATTCTCTATGTCTATGTGTAAGTGTAATTCTTCATTCATGCATTAAAAAATATGAGTAGGGAAAGCGTTGAAAATTTTGTACACGCTTCTATATATTGTTTTATTTCCTTTGGGTGCCAAAATTGGTATGTGTTCTCACCATCATCCCTTCAAAAATTATGAAATTCTATAAATGTTAAAATTTCCATAGCCTTTTCAACAAAATCCATTTTTGCACTTTCAGTAATCAATGTTGTCCATGATATTGTATTCTTTTAGGAATTTTAGCAAATAGTTCTCAATACAAAGGGTTTGGCATCATTTTTTCATTCAAGCTAATTTTCTGTCAATGATTTGTGAAATATGTGTATATTGTGCTTGCATGAAATGCAAAAATAGGTTATGGGAAATTTTTTTCGCAAGAGGACTAAGAACTATTTCCTAAAATACCTATCATGGACAACAATGATTGTTGGAAAATAGCTTTTGTTCATTTAGGGATTTTGTAGACAATTAAACTAAATTAAACTTTAAGACCGCTCTCGGAAAGTTTCTCTCAACATTTTGTTACAAATTGATTATTGAAATAGTTACTATATTTTGAAGTTTTTATTAAAGAATTGTTTATATCACAAATGTGTTATTGTGAAATTTTAGGGGTTATTGTGGTATAGAATGTAGATTTTTTATCAAATAAATGATTTCATAAGATATTTAATAGTATGAAGAGTAGTGAAAGAGAATGGAAGGGATTTGAGTATTTGGGATACATTTTCATATAGTCTAGGTTCAAATTACACTTTAATGGAGATCATCTTGAGAGATAAATAACATATATTAATCTGTAATAACATCAGAGGAATATTTGCAGCCTTTTTACAAACCCATAACACTTGTTAAGAACTTGTTCAGTTGTGTTTTGAAAAATAATAGTGGTGCTATAAATCGTGGATAAATAAACATAATAAAAATTCAATATTGTAATCGATGTATGGTCATGGTGGTGCATAGGAATTGATGAGAAGATGAAGTTGATAAAGTTGATTTTTTTTTGTTGGCCTTATTTCTGTCCACAAATAGTCCTATGCTGCACATACTCAGTAAAATTCAATGCCTACCATGTCATTGATATTTTGATGACTATAGTTTATAATATATTCATGTTGTGAATGAGTTTCCAATCAATATGTTGGTTTTTGATTAAAAAAAAGTATTTGTGGAAAAATATGGTACTTCAAGGGTGGGAGAACCTAGAAAAGGAATTACTTAGTATGAAGGAAACTTTTCTTCACATCAAAGGCCTACATATTTTGAATATGAAAAGCACTGTGGAGCACTTGAAAATGATGAAGAATTGGTAAATTCTATGCAAAATTCCAAAAAGATGGAGAAGGATGGTGTTACTCCCAAGAAGGAAATGATAGAGCCTAAGTATGAGAAGTGGAGAGTGACTATAGCAGGGTTAGTTAAAGAATGGACAGAATGCATGTAAACACTAGATGATATTGTAAAAGATTAACTTCTGGTTTATGTGTTTTAGTATGTTGTTAGTTTCTAGGTTTTGTGTTATAGTTGGTTGTTAGTTTGGCTCTTTGTTGTTAGTTTGTTCATATGCCTATCTAGTTGATAGTTTAGTTGTGTAATATTATTTTATATTTGCTAGTGGTTTTGTGGGTTTCAATGGGTATACCCTTGGACTTGGTTTTTTGTCTTTTGATATGATTTTTATATGGGAAAGGGTCCCTTAACCATTCTTTAACATTAATAAAAAAGAGTGGGAAAACCAAACAAGTTTTAGAGAAAAAAGAATGAATAAATATTTGTGGAAGGATATTTTGATGAATAAAGAAACTCTAAGATATTTCTTATTATCTTTAATACATTTTTACTAGTTTTAATGGTTTGTCTTATCCACCATTACTTTTCCCATAATCAAAACCACATGTTCTTCTCAGGATCAATACCACTTACTCTTCTCCTCTCCTTCCATCATTGCTTTTTCCTAGGATCAATACCACAGTTATAAGGCAAGATTGCATTATACTAAAGTTGTGTTATTTACATATAATAAAATTTTGAGTGAAATAGTTTTGGGGTTGAAACAATTTTACTTCCTTATTTTTTTGGGAGGTGGAAGTGTAAGGAAATTGTGAGATTTACTATCTTGGCAAATACATATGTACAATGACCAAGGAGATTATTAAAAGGATTATACATTGTGTTATCCATATATATGTTCATACTCATACTAACTCTACAAAGAGTATGGTCATTTTATTTAAGGTCGGTTATACCATGTTTTATATGGATAAGGTCATTATACCATGGTTTATATGGATAAAATGATACAAAGAGGTTTTCTCTTCTTGAAAATTTCTATAGTTATAAAATTGTAATGGTCAAATAGGAGTCACAATTCAAGATCTCCTTCACTACCAAGTGAGAGATGTATGCATACAAAATAAATCCCTTCACAATATCTAATGTAGTAGAAATATTTAAGATAAAATGGAAATGGTATTATTGAAGAGGAATTTATATATTTTAAAGTAATCTTATGTAATGATAATGGATTGAAAATATTTGACTACAAATGTTTTTTTCCAATGATAAGATCTAATGCTTAGAGTTTCATGAAGGAAACTCCTTAAAAAAGTTGGTTGTTAATAATAAATTCTACTTTTCAGATACTAATGAACACTAAGATATATTAATGTATTACTGAAGTGGATAAAATGATACAAAGAGTAGCAAGATCAAAGAGGCTTTCTTTTCTTGACAGTTTCTCTAGTTTAAAATTGTAATGGTCAAATAGGAGTTACAATTCAAGATCACCTTCACTACCAAGAAAGAGACATATGTATACAAAATAAATCCCTTCACAATATTCCAAGAAGAGCTTTGCATAGATGGGAAAATAATGTTATGATTGATGAATTTCCTAGGGTACTCATATGCATCATGATGTTGTAAGACTAACCTAAGATTTTGGAAATAATTAACATGTTTACCGATTAGGAAGAGACCTCCATGGCCTTAGAAACTTTATTTATCTATTGATATAGATACGATGCCACAAGCTGAACTTATGATTATAGAAAGAAAAATCATTAAAATTTGTAATATATATATTCTCCTGGAATTGCCTGCAAACCGTTAATCTCTATTTTTCTTACTTTGTTTTGTAAAACACATATAATCTTGTTGAATTCAAAATTTCTGCAACACACATATTTCACATCGTATTTTAGATCAGAAAATGAATAGCCACTACTAATATCATCTACTGTAATTGGTTATTCGAATACTATATTCAAATAATGTAGATAAGCTCTAAATAAACTATTTATGTTTTTAGATAATACATCTAAGAAATATAATCATGTGGACTTAGAAATTTTCGCTACACAGATAGTTCACTTTGTTTCTTAATTTGAAAATAGAGGTTGACTAACAAATCATATTAATGAATCTTAGTGACCTCTAAGACATTCCTTTCAATAACTAATAATATATATTATGAGAACTACATAAGGATTGATCCCTCTTGAGGGTATGTAGTGTAACACTTGGCTCTTTCTAGGGATAGTCCAGCTAATATGATACAATTATAAATAATTAAAGAGAGGTATAAACATCTCAGAAATAAATTAATAAGAGATAAGTATGTCTTGACCCCTTAAGAAAACATGTATTGCAACACTTTTCTCATTGAAATAATAGCTATCATGTCAAGTATGCCTAGTGATCGCTAGGATCGAGTATTTCATTGTGGTTGACCTTAGCAACCACTAGGATCAAAACTATATATGTCTTGACCCTCAATAGTGCATGTATTTCCACACTTTTCTCATTTCTTTAATATTTTTCTTGTTAACGATGTGTAACCACCATTAAGATCTAAATAGTTCTTTGTGGATGACATTAGTGACCGCATTAGGATGAGAACTACGTTCATCCATTGAAAAATATGATCATGGTTTTATTTTTAAAAAATTGAGCATCGTTTGATTTCATTGAGTTATCGAAATTCAGCACATGTTCTAACTATCATGCCTTCTAAAATTGTGAAAATATGTAAATGTAGAATTTTCCATAGCCTTTTCAACAAAACCCATTTTGTGCGGTTCCATTAGTCAATTGTGTCCATGAATTAATATTCATTCACAAATTTGAACATATAATTCTCAATTCAAAGAGTTTATCATTTTGTTTCATTCAATCTACTTATCCATAAATGATTTGCAAAATATTTGTATAAAGACACTTACAAGAAATAAAAAAATAGGTTATGGGAATTTTTTTCGATGGAGGACTTGAGAATTGTTTCCTAAAGTACCTAACATATACATCAATGTTTTTATATGTGAAAAAATGGGTGTTGTTGAAAAGGATGTGTTAAATAGATTTTTTCAATTAGGGCTAGTTTTTAATTAGGGATATATTTTGTTAAGTCTATATAGGTTCCTCCTAACAATACAAGTGAATTGGAGAAGTATAAACCATGAAATATTAGAAATCGTCATGTACCTCGCTAAACAGATTTGATATGGGTTATAGTTCTCTCAACCACTAACTGAGTTTGATTGAGGTACAAAGGCATACCCCGACTAAATTATAGGAAGATCACCACAATAGTATCTATATCCCCCTGTCTATAGAATCTATATGGGAGAACCCAACCGAACCAGAGGCGTATGGATATAGGGGCATCAGTAGGCTCAATGTTCCTAGATTCCAGTTGGTGCCCCAGATAGCACTCGACTATCACTCTCTATAGCACTGGGCACTCGACTGAACCGAGGTTCCTACTCTATACGTAACATGACCTGACTTGACTTGAAATACTCCTTGTCTATATAGCATGGCCCATTTACCTAATGAACTATAAGGAATATATATTTGTGGTCATTTGGAGAGACATATGTATACAAAATAATTCCCTCCACATAATCCAAGAACAACTCGTGGAAATGTACAAATAATATTATGATTGATGAAGTTCCTAGGTTAATAAAATGCATTATGAGTATGTCGTCATGATATTGTAAGAGTAAGCTAGGAGCTTTGGAATAATTTAATATATTTTATGACTAAGCAGAGACCTCATGGATTTTGAGACTTAATTTATCCAAAGATATAGATACAATCTCGCAAAGCTAAACTTATGCTTAATGTAAAGCATAATCCTTAAAATATGTATATTATATATTCTCTAGGAATGTACTAGTGACTACTAATATCTAGATTTATTACTTTACTTTTTAAAGGACATATAATCATGTAGAATACTAATCATCCGCAACACACATATTTCAAGTTGGGTTTTATATAAAAACCTTGTGATTGCAAATCTCCTATACTATGATTGGTCATTTGAATGCTATATTCAAAATACATAGTGACTACTAAGGAATTCCTTAATTAAAATATTATGTTTTCCTTTTAAATGTCCCAGAGCACCCCAAATGTAGATAAGGTCTAAATAAAACATTTATGTATTTTCCTTATAATAAATCTAATACATACAATCTCAAAGCTAAACTTATGCTTACCGAAAGCATAATCCTTAAAATATGTATATTATATATTCTCTAGGAATGTGCTAGTGACTACTAATCTCTAGATTTATTACTTTACTTTTTAAAGGACATATAATCATGTAGAATGCTAATCATATGCAACACACATATTTCAAGTTGGGTTTTATATAAAAAACCTTGTGATTGCAAATCTCCTATACTATGATTGGTCATTTGAATGCTATATTCAAAATACCTAGCGACCACTAAGAAATTCCTTAATTAAAATATTATGTTGTCCTTTTAAATGTCCCAGAGCACCCCAAATGTAGATAAGGTCTAAATAAAACATTTATGTATTTTCCTTATAATAAATCTAATACATTTAATCATATGGACTAATAAAGTTATGCTACACACACATTTCACATTGTATCTTTTTTTCAATATAGAGTTTGACTAAAAATCACAAAGAATGAATCTTAGGACTTGCTAAGACATTCCTTTCAATATATTGCAATATATATTTGGATAAATACGTAAGTCTTGATCCTTCTCGAAGGCATGTAGTGTAGAACTTGGCTCTGCGCTAGGGATCATCCAAAAATATGATATAATTATAAATAATTAAAGAGAGGTATAAACATCCCTGTAAAAAAAAACTCAAAGGTACATAAAGCTTGAACCCTTAAGAAAACATGTATTGCTTAAATTTCATTTGTTTAATAATAGTTCTCCAATAAATGATGTCTAGAAAACACTAAGATATAAATATTATGTAGGGGTTGATCTTAGTGATCACTAAGATCTGAATATTTTTTTGTGGATGATCTTAGCGATCACTAGGATTAGAACTACATATGTCTTGACCTCTCTAGAGTACATGTACTACCGCACTTTGCTCATTTCATTCATAGCTGTCATGTGATTTATGCCCAATGATCACTAAGCTATAAATCATTTTTGTGACTTCCCTTAGTGATTGCTAAGATCAAAACTACGTATGTCTTGACCCTCAATAGGGAACTTAATTCCACAATTTTCTTATTATATTCATAGTTTTCATTTGAATGATGCCTAGTGATCACTAAGGTTCTAATATTTTGTTGTGGCTGAATTTAGCAATCACTAGGATCATAACTATGTATGTATTGACCACTAAATAGTGTATTTATTACCACACTTTACTCATTGCATCAATATTTTTCTTGTGAGTGATGCCTATCAAGACTTCTTATACTAATTTGTCAACTGATTTTTAATCGACCTAATATCTAGAATAAGAGACATAAGAGTGTTGATGTAAATGCAAGTATGTCCTTTGGCTCATTATCTATTTCTATTGGTGATATATGCAACATTCGTGGACCTATAATCCTTCAACATGGTGGGAGAACTGGTGGTGTCAAACGTAGATGATTATTTATATTCCTATGTAGACACTAGAATAATGAGAGATACTTTGTTCAATCCAGCTACCTTAAATCATGAATTTCAACATTACTCAGTTATTTTTTCCATAGTCCAAAATGAAAGTCTTGATGTAGATGTTGTAGATGAAAATGGTATCCCGACAAATCAAGCCCTAAGGTCCCAAAAATCAAGGAAATAACAAGAGCTATCCCGCATTTAATTTCAACTAAACTAGAGGTACTTCCATTTCTAAAACTGATCACTTCCTATCTAATTCTTGCCAAGTCCAAGGAGTGGACCTTATTTTCTAAATCGTGGAAAAATATAATATGTTTTTATGTTGGGCATTTATATAGACATTATTACATACTTTCACATTCGGATTCCATATATAATAAAGAACACTTATTTCACTAAATCTCGACTTATTCTACTCGACTAGCTAAAATATAAAAGGAATGATAACCAGATCATGTCAAGCTAAGAAGTTAGATGCTAATCAAACACCATGATCAATAATATGAAAGAAATTGACCAGAATAAATTTACATAAACCTTTGCAAATAAATGATAAGCAGATATCGTATATTATTATGGAACTCAATGAAATATAATGAGAATGGGCCTTGCTTGTATAGGAAAGGAATAAAAATCTAAGAACGAATCAAGGTTGTAGCTCAAGCCATAAATCAAGGAAAGAACTAGTCATCAAAGAACTAGTCAAGACCATAGAGTTAGGAGTGAATAGACATCAAGGATCTAGTCAATACTGTAGATCAAGGAAAGAACTAGTCAATACCATAGATCAAGGAAATAACTATACATACCAGCTAGATAATATCCCCTAATATCTAAATAAAAAAAAATATCCACACACATAAGTGGGTGAAGATAAATATAATAAAGGTAAATAAATTACCTAGGTTAACATAAGCTAAGGTAAATACCTACTCTAACACCCCCTCAAGGAAGCTAGGGGTTGAAATAGAAGTGGCATGTCCATAGTATGAGTCCCAATAACTAGGCTTGATGAGGTACTAATGTACAATATATCCATGAAGAAATATTGAACCAAAAGAAGGAAAGAAGCCTACTAGAAGGAAAGAGAAAGAAGAAGAAGAAAACGAAGGAAGATGTTCTCACGAAAACCCCAAGAAAAAGTTTGAAACCCCCATCATTCCACGTAGCTCAAGGTAACAAGGTGATGTAAAAGAATTTGCAAAGATGTAAGAAACCTATTGTTGAGTCAGAATGTACCCCAAGTAAAGAACTCCATCCCGAATGTGCTAAATAATGAAGTGGATGTGTATCTCAATATGCTTGGTCCATTGGTGCTCAATGGGTTAAGAAATGTGAATTATACTTTGGTTTTCACTCCAAATTATATTCGGTGAATCTTTTGAGAATCCAAACTCTTTCAATAATCACAAAGCCAAAGAATCTACTAACTCACTTTTGTAACTAATCAGATTGTGCCTCCGAAGATGAAAGTGCAATAACACGGGTCTTTTTACACACCCAAACAACTGGAGAAGAACCAAGAAAAAAATATAGCTAGAAGTGGAACACCTATCATCAATAGAACCTACCCAATCTAAATATGTATACCCAACCAACTGAGTAGAACCCCTAGTGTAGTGTAGGCCAAAGTGGGAAGTGTTGTGCAAATAGCACAAAATCCTTTTAGCAGCCTTCCAGTGACTACTATGAGGAAAATGTGCAAACAAAGATACAATCCCTACTGTAAATTAAATATAAGGGTGAGTATGGGTCAAGTACATGAGACTCCTAACCAACTGCCTATACAATGTAGGATCACAAAGTGGTGTGGTACATGTGGAAGTAAGAGTAACTCTAGACTAAAAAGGAGATGGAATTGGCTTGCAATCAGCCATATCAAAGCGCCTAAGAAGATCATGGGTGTAATTTTTTTGAATCAAATGAATCCCTAAATCTGATGGAGAAATATGCAAACAAAGGAAATAATGCAATAGCCCAAGATCTGTCATGTCAAACTATGTAGAAAGAGCCCTTTGAATACTATGAATGTGGGAAGAAGAGATGCTAGTAAGTAACATATCATAAACATACAATAAAAGTATCACAATATCCTCACCAACATGTTGGAGATACACGTATGATCGGAGTGGCAACAAAAAAATCCAATAGATAGAAGAAAATAATTCATCCTCTCATACCAATACTAAGGGACTTTTTGAGACCATAGAGAGAACTTTGAGCCTACAAACAAGAGAAGAATCTTGAACAAATCCATCTGATCTGCTCCATGTATATTTCCTCTTGTATGTCTCCATGTAAGAAGGAAATCTTCACGTCCATCCGGTATATGGTCCACCTGTATGATGTAGCAATAACAAGTACAAGGCATATAGAATCTAACTTGTTAACGGGTGAAAAATTATCGAGCAATCGTACCTTCAACTTGTAAAAACCCTTTGTAACAATATGAACCTTATACTTTTCAATGGACCCATCAGCTACATATTTGGTTGGTATACCCACTTACACCTAACCATATTTATTCCTTTAGGAAGAGATACCAAATCCCAAGTATGATTCTTCATCAAAGAAGAATACTCACCGCCATCGAATCATCCCACTCCCGTATTGCATGATCCTTTAAAAATACTATGGATCCTTATAAAATTTCTAACACAAACTACTAGAACCTGTAGAATGTGTGTGATGATTCCTAGTGGGTGGAGGATCTCCTATAAAGGTGTTGCCTCAGAAAGTCTGTAGTATGAACCCACTTAGGCATAATGACAACATCAATGTAAATAGGACCCTTAACAACATCTATAATCTCCTCATCAATCTCATCAAAGAAAGGATCCTCAAGATGAGATGAAGAAGAATAAGGAGGCATAAAAGAAGATTAAGAATCATGAGGAGTGAATTTCTCATCAAACTCGAACATGTGTTAAAAAAATGTCATGTGTATTAGTATCTAAAATATGATAAGATTGTACATCCTCACAATACCGTACAAAGATCAAGGGTTTACTCTTCTTATCCAAATATTTCCTTTTCTTCTTTGGCACAAAGGCCCAAGCATGGATCCCAAAGACTCAAAAAAATGAGACATTTGGCTTAGTGTTGGACCAATATTCATTTAGGTCAAATGCTCAAGTGCTCTGTGTTGTGTGTGGTTCGAATGTAGTTAGCACAATTAACTATGCCTACCCAATAGATAGGATTTTTATCTCTAGAATGCATCATACACTTAGCCATTTCCTTAAAATTTATATTATTATATTATACTAAGTGATTCTATTGTGGAGTATGAGGAACAAAATGTTGGTGAATAATACGTTGAGTTTCCAAAAATTTAGAAAACTCATTACTGAAGTACTCCCCCATTATTAGTATGAAGGTTCTTTATGCAAATAGAAGATTGTTTCTCAACCAAAGCCTTGAATACTTTGAAGTGTGAAAAGACATCAATTTTTTTACATGATAAAATAAACCCAAGTACGCTCGAGAAATTATCAATAAAGGTAAGTACATACTTAGCTCCATTGAAAGAGAGGGGTTGGAAAACCATCAAGTCACTATGCACAAGCTCAAGTGGTGAAGAATATTTCTTAGATAAATTATTAGAAAATGGACCTTGGTATTGTTTCCCTAATGCACAAAACCAGAGCAATATCGCTTAAGATAAGAAACTCTAGGAAGACCATCTACCATACCATGAGTGATCAAGTCCTTCAAATATATGTAATGAAGATGTCCAAATCTTTCATGTCAAAGCTTACTCTCTGAATATGCATGAGAAACCAATCATGTCGTATAGAAGAAGTTTCATCAAAACACTCAAAGTGATATAGTATATAATTATTATCTACAATACCCTTAGAAACAATTGAAGAAGGCTCAAACAAAGTTCTTACTTCTACCCCATGTGGTGTAATAGTCACCGTTTTCCCTTGACCAGAATGACAAATTTGATATACAAAAAGTAAATTTGTAGTGATGTTAGGAACATATAATGTATTTTGGATACTACCACCATCAAGTTTTATATCAAATTTTCCCTCAACAAAAAGAAAGGAAGAATCTCCAACCTCAATTTTTGAAGTATAACTCAAACCTAGACAAACAAAAGACTCCTTGGAAGAAGTCATGTGATTAGAAGCACCATAATCTATAACCCAACTATCTACAAGTGGTGGTGAGATCTCCCAACAATAATAAGTGCTTTTCCATGATGATTAGAAGGAGGTGGAGTGGAGATAGAATGTTTTTGTTTCTTGACTGCATCCTCTAATTCTTGCATTTGCTTATAACACCTATGTTCTTCATGACCAATAACCCCAAAAATAACATGAAAGGGTAGACTTATTCTTGGATGTAGAAGAATTCTTGGGTTTAGATTTATTTTCTTTGGGTTTAGGAGCACTTTGAAATGGATAATGTGTGGATTTGGTTTTACTTTTGGTCTTCCTTTCCCTTAGGATTAGATGCAAGTAATGAATTTTGAGATGTAGAAGACTCAAGGTGAGACAATTTGGATTCTTCCCTAGTAAGTATTTCACAAAAAAATTCTAATTCAGGCATTTTGAATGTGTCACCTAAGGCATCCACACTAGAAAAAGGTAGAATAAAATATTTGAAATGGTCCTTTCAACTTGGATAGAATCAATTAAACACACTCTTCATATTTCTTATCTCTTCAACTCCCTTCAAATGTGTCAAAAATGCTTGAACTTGGTAAGATATTCTATAATTATTGGAAAATATTCAGAATTAAGAGAGGTGATCTAAATTTCAAGTTGTATGGCTCTCATATGATTCACTTTACCAAATAAATCCTCCAATTTCTCCCCTATTTTGAAAGGAGAGTCACACTTTTCTACATGAAACAAAATGCTATCACTTACATAAGTTCCGATAAAACCCATACACTCATCAAATTTGCACCGGTACTGAAATTTCACATATTCTCTAGTGAACACTAGTTGTTCGAAGAAGTTAAAGCCCATAATCCTTTCTACTTAATTAGTGTTTCCATTCTTGGTTTCTCTATGTGTTAATTATGTGTTGTTAATGGCTCAATATGACCTAATGCAGAAGTAGATGCCATTGTAAAAAAATCACCAAAAGAAATGCAAGAATAGAGCAATGTAACAAGATCCCAAAGCAATGCATGAATAGCCCCCTAGATTTTGACACTTTATAATGAGTGCATGTTACAATATGGCACTTTATAATTATAGTGTGATTATCAAAACAAATATTTCTAATGGAAAGAGTACGAAAAAGTAATTTTGCAAAAACGGCACTCAAAATCGAGTTACCAATCAAAAGTTTTTATGAGAAAGTCACATCCAACTGCTTCTTCTAGTAAAGAATACTATATCTAGACTGTGTCAAAAATGACCTTCGCCACCCAAAATAGTAGTGTGCAGAATTTTCCAAAATAGAAAATCATGCAAAACCACCTGTGGACCCCTCCAAAAAGGAAAGAAACATCTTTAGGAAACCGCCCGCTACACGGCAACCAAGAATGATGCACCCAACAAAAAAACCAACAAGTTTATCTCGCACCTACAAAAACAACAAAAATATTAAACCCTCCCGAAATGGTCAAGTTTACAGTTGATCTTAGGGTTTTTCCACCTTCCAGATCTAATGGAAGACTTTGTTTTGCATAAAAACACACACAACAACAAAATACAAGAAAATCCCGAATATATGAATATACAAAGAATGTTTGCAAAACAAAACTTACAGACGGATGTCAACAACAATCTTATGCTCGAGACCATAAAATGAATGATAACCAGATTGTGCCAAGCCAAGAAAATAGATGCTAATCAAACACCACGATCAATAATATGAAAGAAATTCGATAGAATAACTTTACATAAACCTTTGCAATTAAATGATCAACAATATCATATATTATTACGGAACTCAATGAAATACAATGAGAATGGGCCTTACTTATATAGCAAGGAATAACAATCTAAGAACTAGTCAAGGTCATAGATCAAGACATAAATCAAGGAAAAAACTAGTCAAAACCATAGATTTAGGATTGAACTAGACATTAATGATGTAGTCAATACCATAGATCAAGGAAAAAACTATACCTAACAACTAGATAATATCCCCTAATATGTAAATAAATAAAAAGAAATATGCACACACATAAGTGGGTGAGGATAAATACAATAAAGGTAAATAAAGTACCTAGGTGAACATGAGTTAAGGTAAATACCTACTCTAACAATATATATAGGAAATATAGGAATCCAATATTTCTAGTTTTGGATTCTAAAATGTTAAATATTGGAATTATCTAGACTCCAAAATATCACATATTGGAATCGAAAATTACATATATTGGAATCTAAATCACATATATTGGAATTTATTGCACTCCAAAGTCCCATATATTGGAATTTGAAAATCAAAATATTGGAATCCAAAAAGTCAAATATTGGAATCCGTTATACGGGCTAGTGATTGCTATACATTAGATATGCTTTGGAATAAAAGGTCTTTGACCACTCGATGCCTTCACTCCCTCCAGTTTTATCATCTTGATCAAATGACAAGGTCCTTAGAAACCGTAATGGTAATTTGGTGCAGTTGCTTAAATGTTTTGGTGGGAAAATTTGGGAGTGCAACTAATAGTGGTTCTCACATGAATTCATTTATCATTTACTCTTCTCGAAAAGAAGCAAGAAGCTTCTCTAGGAAGCTAATGGGAAAACTATTGCTATTTTTAGTTTCATTCTTTTAGTTATCTTTTTACTCTATCCAGATATGCATGCAAGAAAATTATGGAGATATTTTAATGTTGATTGTAAATGCACATCATGCAAGTTTCTAAACTCTACATAAACTACTTGTGAGATTTTGATAGGCTATTTATAATTTTTTTATGATAAGAATGACATTTTTTATTGATTTGGAGATATCACTTGTCTAGATTTTGAGAGCACTTGTGAAAGTTCTTGAAGAACATTTTTGTTGCACTCCAATCAACTTGGGGAGAATATTGAAGGGATTCCGGGAAATACATTTCAAAGCTTTGAATCGTTCTTCCCCATGTTTATTATTTATAACATTCAAATTTTTTAATGCTTTTTGGTTTTGAAATAATTCTTGTGTTATCAACAGGAAAATGAATGATTTTGAAAGATGTTGGATTGATTTAATATCTAATTTATATTTCTTGCTAAAATGAATATGGTTGTGTTCTATTGTGAGATTCGAGATATTGTCATTTGATGGTATTTCGAATGTTTAGATGTTATATTCATGACCGGTGCACTTAATTTTATTTTCATCCTATGAAGCTAGGAAAATACCCGAGATAGAGTTAGAGTTGGCCTTAGTAGAATATATCACGGTTTATGTTTTTCCTTCTCAAACAGATTCTATGAAAGAAGTAATGTTAAAATAGTGTGATTACGTAGTTGTAATGGTATCTGGCATATTCTCGACTGATAACTAAAATAAACAATAAGTTCAAATAGACACCCATTTGGGATCTATTATATATATTCTTGCCTTATTGTTATTTGTGTAGTTTTACATAGTGAGCCATCCATTATTAATTTTTCAAATCTGTTGATACACACACACACACACACACACACACACTTTGTATATAAATATAATTAATGATTTGTAGAGAGTTCATGACAAGAAAGGGGAAGATTATGAGCTAGTGCTCTAAATTGAACTCGTTTATATAATTTTTTTCATTACATTGGATACTTTCGTGTTAATGCAAAGGGAAATTTTTCAGATGTTAAAGAGTCCTAGGGTTGATCGTTGGCCTTAGTCAAATCATGATGAATGATCGCACTCTAGTTGTATGTTATTATTTTAATAATACAAGTTGTTGTGGATCATACTTGTTAAGGTAATATTAATGATTTTAAGATATTGATTATCAATAATTTTATTATTAGAACAATGTTTTTAATTTTATTATTATAACGAGATTCGATTAATTTACTCTACTTTGTAAAAGAAAACGAATGGTCCTTTTTTAGAAAGGTTAATTGGATTTTTTAAATTATATTTACATCTATTGATTTATCAAAATGAATACCTTAGGATGATAGGATAAGTAAAAGGAATGAATGAAAAAGAGTTCAATGATTACTTATCTATTTCTGGATATACTAGGGTGGGTGGAAAACATAGTTAATATGTTTGTGGAAATTAGTGATTTATATTTATGGTCTAATTTTGTATCCAGTCATGATCACTAAATGATTGTGTGTTTGTGAAATCATTAATATATATATATATATATATATATATATATATATATGTTTCCTTTCTGTAATGTTATTATGAAAGATAGGAAAAGAAAGAAAAAGGGAAATGGTAAAATGTTCTCTTTTATTTGATTTTAGAAAATGATTGGATAGCTAGATTTTTATCATTGAGATATTTTAGTGCTATAAATTGTAAGGATGAGGTGGATAACCTTTTCATGCTAGTTCGGTTGGAACTGACCATGTACAATTTTGTACTTCAACATTTTTAGAATGCAGGTTAACGAACAAGGAAAAATAATAAAGGTTGGTTATGATATAAGGATCTGACATATTGTTGATGTTATTCTAAGTTATGAAATATCATGAATGTATTATGTTTGATTATGATTTTAAGTTGTCTTCTTTTGAAAGGAATAATTGTATAAGTGAGCAAGGGCATCACTATCTTTTTGAAGGCAAGTTTAGCCTAAATATGTTAATGTACTTTTATAAAAAAGGGATATTAGACATGAAATTTTATCGAGGTATATTTTATTAAGTGTTCAATAACAGTTGTATGTTATATTGATGTAGTAATTAAACTCAACATTATGTGGCTTATGATGAAATAATGCTATATGGATTTAATGTGTTATAAATTATCATATTAAATGATTAAGGATTAATCATGATATAGTTACATATATGGAACAAGTACAAAAATTAATTTGTAACTATTTTGTTCGATAGGTTAAATTAAATATGAACTTGTGAAATAGTACGAAAATTTCGTAACAAACAATTTATGGACCATGATTGACACATCATGTTATCTTAAATTACATTTAAGATGCATAATGTATGTAAGTAAATAACTTATGGAAATGATTACGATCTATATCGAACTAAGTTATGGACCTTAGGAACATGTTCATATTGTGATAAATATATCACTGTGATATGAAGGGAAACTTGTCATAAAACTAATTCTCTTATAATCAAATAAGTTAAGTGATATGACATTCCTAGTTAATGGAACTTGGTAGGACAACTTCGGATGGCTGCTGTAACACAATATCCATTTAATGACGCAACTTATGTTAGCTAGAGGAGGAAATGGTTGGGTAATGACACTAGTCATTATGTAAGAATTTTATCTCCCATAGCAACCTAAGTTGGCACATATGTGCTTCTTTGCACGGGTTAAACATGTTTGTACCTTGTGCATAGCTTGCAACTAATTTAACTTAACTAACTAATTCAATTTTGATAACTGAACCAAGTGATATGGTGATGGGTAATGATTTTTATGATGAATTTTCCATCATGAAACTGATCATGGAAAACGTGAGTCTTAAACTTTAAGTGAAGTTGTGTAAAATTTTACATTGTTAAGATGCACCAAGTTCTAAATAATAGTGTGAGATTCTAGATGGGATTCGATTGAATGAGTTCCATGTTGATAGTAAAAAAATCACTTGTAAATCAATGCTAAGTAGGGTACCACTTTTATACTTTGTATATTGACTTGAAAGAGTATTCTATGGGGGATTAGGTGGATCTAATTAACCCATAGTTATGCACATAATTTATTGATTTTTTATCTGATGAATTATAATTATATAGTTGCTAGATTTAAATGTAATGTTGTACATTTAAATCATTAAAGGAAAAAGTTAGTTTGGGAAATTAAAAAAATCCCGTAATTTGAAGTATTAAATATTAGGTGTTACATTTTAGTATCAGAGCTAAAGGTTGCAGGTATTTGACCTATTGATTCCTTAACTAGAATTTAATTCTTGTCTAACATAGAACACAACACAAAATTTAGATGATAGACTCGCTACCATTCAGGATACACAAAACCACATGGTTGTTCTTGAACAACAAGTCATGGGTAATGATAGTAGTAATGATAGTGATGGAAGTGAACATTCTCATAAACATCCTAGCGTTGTAAACAAAAATGGTATAGATCCCAATGTGGTTAATAATGACACTGCAAATGTGAATGTAAATGATAATGTAAATACAAATATCAATGTTAAAGAAATTAATCAACTTGAGAACAAGAGGGCACATTTAGAAGTGGAACTATCAAACAATATCAAGAGGATCATTCCACCAAAGTTCAAAGGTAGAACCTTAGGTGATGGAGCTGAGAATTGGCTCAACAAAATGGAGAAGTATTTCACTATTAGAAACTTCTTAGAGTAAATTAAGGAAGTTCGAGGAGCTCAATAGCTCTCCAAATGAGGCACCCTCATAGTGGGTGATGCACTAAAATTAGCAGGAACGTGAAAATTTCATAACTTGTGCTCCTTGTGTCCATTTGATTATTTTGTTTTAAACCACCCATTTCAATGAGACAAATACACTAGTCAAACCGCCTTGCTAGTTGGAGCATGTTTCGACACAATTTCATGCCGAAATCTACCATTTGTAGGACAAATGTTAGGATCTAAGTTGTAGTTCGGTTTTTTCCTATTTTAGAGCATTAGTTAATTTTAGTCTCTTGCATTCAAATTAGGTTAGAAAGTTGGAAATTCCTCTAATTTAGGCTTGTAGAAGATGCATGGAAATTTTTGTGCCCGTACGAATAAACATGCAAACTTATTAAGAATAGCAGGTTCTAGTAAACTACTAAAAATAGTAAATTTTGCCATCTAGAGTAGATTTAGTCAAAGTTAGTTAGAGTTTGTTGGGAAACTCGAGTTGGGAGTTATTTCCTATTTATGAAACATTGTAATCCATGATTGAATAATGAAGAAGGAGATTTATTTTCTTTTGAGTTCAAATTATTTGCAGTATATTGAGTGTGTTCAAAATTTGGCTACATTATTTGGTATTAGAGAAAGTTTGAGTCTTGGAAAATAAAATGGTAGGAAGAGGAAGAGGATTTTTGAGGGGCAGAGGATATCTTTGGCAAGTGTATAAGATAAGAGACTCCATGAAGACCATTTTTTATTACAAATGTGGTGAAGAGTGTCATAGGGATTTTGAATGCCCACATTATTATACACATGAAAAGAGACAAGAATATTCTCCAAGGATAATTATTGTTGATGCTAAACAACAAGAAAATGAACATGACCTAGAAATTCCACCGGATGTGGTAGAAAATATGATGATCAAAAGGAATATATTTTTTCCAAGAAAGGATATCAAGGGGATGCATGGCTACATACAAATATCTTGAGAATAAGATGAAATTTAGGAGGAAAGGTATGTAATGCTATTATTGATGGTGGTAGTTGTGAGAACATTGTTTCAAATGAGATGGTTGAGAAACTAGGTTTGCATTATGACAACAATCCTAACATTTACCATATTGCATCATTTAATAAGGGTAATGATGTTACTGTTAATAATATATTTTTAATAATTTTTTCTATTGGGAAAATTTAGAAGGACGAGATTTGGTTTGATGTTATTCATATGGATGAATGTCATATGCTGCTAGGAAGACCATGACAATTCTATACAAAATTTATTCATGACGGTGGAAATAATACTTATAATTTTTGAAGGATGGCACAAAAATAGTTTCTCTACCTTGTAAAGAAGAGGGGAAGGCTGAAAACATTCTTTTTGAAAAATAATTTATGAAGGAAGCAAAGGAAACTAAGTTTTGTTATGCAATGGTCACAAATAAGGATGAACTTACAAGTGCACAAATACTAGTAGAGGCAGAAAAATTAATAGAAGAATTTTCTAATGTTATTAACGATGAGATACCAAATGGATTACCACCCAAAATAGATATTCAACACCATATTGATTTGATCCCAGGGTCTTCACTCCCAAATCAAGCGGCTTATAGGGTGATCCCGATATTGTATGAAAATCGAATAAGAAAGTGGCAGAGATCATGTGAAAGGGGGTAGTGAGGGAGAGCATGAGTCCATGTGTAACCCCAAATTTATTCACTCCAAAGAAATATGGAACATGGAGAATGTACACGGATAGCAAAGAAATTAAAAAATACAATCAAGTATAGGTTCCCAATACCTCTACTTGATGATAAGATGGATGTCTTTGGATCTAGGTATTTCACCAAGTTTGATCTTCAAGTGGTTGTTGTAGGATTCGGATCAGAGAAGGAGATGAGTTGAAAACAACATTCAAGATAGGAGATGGATTATATTAGTGGATGGTGATGTCATTTGGGTTATCTAATGCACCTAGCACTTTTATGAGGTTGATAACACTATGTTGTGGGAGTTCAATCGTAAGTTTTTGTGATTTAATTTGACAATATCTTGATTTTAAGTAAAACTAATGAATAGAATTTGAGGCATATAAGGCTAATATTTGGGTAAGTGCAGGAAGTTGGTGGAAAAATAAGTGGACATAAAACCCTAAAATTCATGTACCACAATCACAATTTAAAAAATGCAATTGCAGATTGTTTTTTAAAGGCTTGGGGATTTCCAAATCTAAAACTATGATCACGGTCCTCTAAGACAAAAATGAAACAAACCCATGACCCCTCTTTTTCGTCATTTTCCCCGTGAACCGTGATTATTGATTATTGGCACTCGAGCTTTAAAACCCCTTGCAATTTCTCTCTGTAGACTTCTGGATCAAAAAAAATTCAATGATACTACCAAGACGAAGAGGTAATCCCTAGATTTTGATCAAATTTCTTGCATTTTAGGTTAATTTTTGTGATTTCCATGGGTTTTGAATTTTTTTTTATGTATACATTTTTTTGTTTTGGTAGTTGTTTGGAAAGCTCGTAATCCTACAAAATGTCCAAATATTCCTCAAAACTCTCCTCCAAATGTAGATCCACCTCTTGTGGCTCCTTCTGTCCCCATGGAACCAACAAGAACACAAGATAATATCATTGGAAGAATCTAACAAAATAAAATTGCCATTGAGAACCTTATTCAGACAATAAGACAAAATCATGCCACAAATTCATCCTTCATGACTTTAGCCAACACATTATAAACATTGATTGATGAAGTTGACTATGCAACCAACCAAATAGATAGATGGAATACCTTTAGAGGTGATTGTAGATGGAATCCCATGTGGCCGTAAAAGAATTTTTTTACAAAAGACCACATTTGTGCATTATTTATCGAACCGAAAACCAATGCCCCCACAACTACTTGCAAATGGTTCACAATCCATTGGTGCCATGATGACCAAATCAAGAATGTTTTTGGGACTAATGGTAAATGGTTTTTTATTATCCATCATGCAATAACAATGAGTTTCCCCTCTATTTTTGAATAAATTATATTGTGAGTTCGTGCTTAATGAGATCCCAAATTATTTTGAATTTTCTCGATTTTTATGGATGAGAAGGTGGCTCTACACAAAGTAGACTGGTGCATGCGTTGGTCAACCAAGGATCCCCCATGCCCCAAAACCCCCACTACCTTCATTTATACCTATTATAATGAAGGATGTTGTGGAGATTGACATAGTTCATGCATTAAGGGATCTCACCGACACTCGACCTAGTGACTGATGCATCTGGTGATGTTGGTGGAGACACTAGTTCTAGTTCACCACACCATTGTGGATCATGTGGTGCCATATGCACTATGTTCAAGACATCATTTGTTGGATCACATGATTTCTTTTTCTAGATGAAATGATGGTGGATGTTTTTGGAACTGGTGTAAATTATCTTGGTCTTTCACGGTGTAAATGTCGAATAAAATTTTCATATATATAGATATAGATATAGATATAGATATAGATATACACAATATTTTAATTCATTTGATATTTTAATATATATGTATTTGGTTACGTTATGTACATACATGTAAAAACTAATATTTTTTGATTTTAAATAGTAAGAGTGGTGAAGGACACATCCGATGTCTACATACTAGCTATTGTAGTGGGCGTGTTACAAACATAAGTTTCAAGTTACTTACATTTCAAATTTCATTTGATTACACTTTTATTATTAAATAAACATTTTTAATGTTCGTGTATAATGTTTCATGTGTACATGTACATATTAATATGTTTGTATTTTATACGCTGTGAAGTATGATGGGTCATCATCTTCTCTAGGCATTAAGACTACATGCCCGCATCATGTGACTTTTACGTAGGTTAGTTTCTCTTTACACTTTCTTTCTAATTGTGAAAGTTCAGTTGTGTATCTACTCTTGTAGGAATTTTGGAGACTCGAGTAACATTGAAACTTCCCTAGGATCATTAGAACTATATCCCTAATCTTCTAGGAGATCATATGACAATAAGTAGTATTATTAACCTAAAATGGAGGATTATTGAGAAGATTGTGTCAACAAGATTAGTGTTTATTACGATACTTCTATAGAATGAAATTACAACAATTAACATATGTTCTTCTCTAGTGGGTCATAGAGGACATAGAATATGATGTTAATGAGTTTTGAAAATGGGATACTTGGAGATGATTCACTTTACACCTATCCCTCAGAGATAGGTAATTTGTGAAGCCTATTAATACACTAATCATACTGCAAAAGTCCTCCAAATATCGAAAAGTGGTTCATTCAGAGTATGCATGAAGTCAACTATAGTAATTTTCCTACTTATAGAAAATCCCCCAAAACAATTAGCTTCTGAACAATATATTTCAAGTATACAAGTTCAATTGTTTCCATTATTGAAATAAAATGATGTTTTAGTACCATGGCTTTGAGCCATGTTCCACATCAGTAAACTAACTTCTTGTAGATTAAAGAATTATAAAATAGACATGTTGAAATTGATATCTTTCAAGACAAGTTGAATATACTAGACACATTAAAAAATTCAAATACTTGGCCAAAATTAGTCTCAATAAAGTGATTGACTTCTGTATCTCACTAAATGTGTAGACTTATTATTTTCATGTATAAAAATTATGAGCCAAATTATTGGGAAGTGAGAAAGGATTCACGTACTCCATTAGCACAACTAAGAAAAGACTTTATTGATTCTTAAAAATCCATGTTTTTGAGGTTTACAATGGCTTGAGCATTAATGGTGTGTTAACTTACTAGGAAAATCATCAAGAATAGTCTCTAAAGGAAATTAATTTGTCATGACTCCAATTTTACAAATAGGGTATATCCTAAGTCTATGAGAGACTCCAAAAGTATGATTTCAATGATGTTATTTCTAATGTCATAACATTTGTAATTTAAGTAAAATATGATAAGGTGATATGGTGTTTAGAGCCTTAAATATCTAGGTCATTTCCACCATCAATAATGAGACAAAATTCATAGATTGGGGAAAGGTAATATCAAAAATAAAGCTTGTAAGCAACTAGTGGACCTCCCTTGAGATCAAACATTATTTATGCCTTCTAACCTTATCTATTGCATTTTCAATATTAGACATTGTTGGTATGTAAAATTTCTCCCCATTTTACTAGACAACCCAATAAAAGTTGTGAAATTGTCTCTTTTCAAAGATCAACTTGTATGGAAGCTTTTACAAGCCTTGGGTGGTTTCAAAATAGTAGGTTATCTTAATTGGGAAGGTATATAATTCTACTTCAGCATAATATGCAATAAGAAATGCATTAAGAGTATTACACTAGTCTTGGGAACACATTCACTTATGATACTTTTGTAGAAAAATTGTACTCTCAATCGTCAAAGGAAAATAAACTTGCGAAAAAGATATTGAGAGCCTTGGCTAGTTTCTATTAGCAAATTAATACATTGGTTCGTTATGTGTCGATTATGCTTTGGGTCTATTATGTGGAAAATTCATGTAGATTAATATCGATACATACATGTTTTTTGTATAGCTTATGACTGCCATAGAGAATCCTCCTATATACGTACTATGGCGGCTAGTGTAGATGTTTCCATAACATGTGTAGATACACTAACACAGGTATAATTTTTCAAATTTGTTAAATTTTGGAGGAATTTTTCTTATTACTTATCTATAATGTCATATTTTGTACATGAAATATTTAATTTGAACAATTTATTTCTATGTAACCTACCCTCATGAATCTATTGTTGACCATGCAACGCATCAACAAAAAATTAATAGGATCATCGATTGCGGTAAGATTTCACGTGATTTATAAATTCTAAGTTTCTAAATTTTGAATGTATTTTAAAATTTTGGGTGTTAAAAACTTGTTGTTTATGAATGTGCAAGCTAGGTTGCAGGCCTACTTAGAGACACCTAGAACCACACAAATGAAATCCATAGTGGCATCTCCTTCACTACATCCACAAGTCGAGGACATGCTTCTTCTAGCAGGGAAAAGAGAGAGAACATGTTTCATGATTATATCCATATGACCTAGATGTATAGATATATATGTCATCGGTACTAGTTTATGATTATTAATATAGTCCATGTATATAGTGTTATACGACCGCATGTTGTACTATATGTATGAAACACTTAGTTTGATACATTATGAACTTATATTTTCAGAGACGTGTGGCATAATTAGTTTGATACATTATATCCATGTTGGTTTTCATAATGATATTACTCTTACATTTCATTTGATTTCATTGCACATGATATCCTTCTATGTATGTTTTCGTAACCATATTAGTTCTATGTTTGATTTGATTTGATTTGATGGCCTCGATTATGTGACCATTATCCACATGATATATATGATATATGATGTTATGTTATATAATAGTTTTGAAGGTTCTTCGGTTTAAGATCAATTTTTTTCTAGAGATTTAGGTGTGGACATATATCAATTTTCTTATTTTAAGCACGTGGTTAAAACACTCCAAAGTGGGAAAAATGTACACAATTAAACAAGGTCTTGAGGTATTTATTACAAGTCATTTTATATGTTTTTAGTGTACTTACAATTTATTTGTTAAGTATTAGTCAAAATTAGGTGTTATTGATGTGTGTAAAAATAAAGTCCTAGTTTGAATTCACTTGTTTAAAAAATACATAAGAATTGTAGTTTATTTGACAAAAGATATGCAAAAAATATTATTAACACTCTATTGTGTATTAACATGCTTTAAAAAGAGATCAAACAATTATTAGAGTATTTACATGGTAATGTGTTAACCTTGTTGCAATCTCATTGATGCGAACCAAGTAGTGAGAATTCATGCCCTAGGATAGCATGCGAGTAAAGCTGTCACCACCAACACATCTGATTGGGGGTATATTCCTTCAGGTGCTATGGAGGGCTCTAGGGAGGCCCGGTTTGGAGTTAGACCACCCAATCTGGAGCCAAGAACCCTTCCCTATTAATCTCAATTCACGTTTTCAGCGGAAACTTATAACGATCACAACTTGGTGCTCAGTCATCCAAACCAAGAACCATCTGAGAAAAAAATTGAGTGAAGGAATTATCTAGTCACACCCAAGAATCTAAGTTCGTGGCATTCCTTGAGTATTCGTGGCATAATTGTTCACAAACTACTTTTCTAGGAAGTCCTAGGAAATGAACGGAGGCAACGAGCGAGAATTCATGCCTGGGACGTCATGGCATCAAATCATTTACACCGACACATCCGAGTGGCATGGTGAATGCTAGAGCACACATCGTTTTAGTGTGGGACAACGTAATTGGTTCCGAGCTGCTTTTTTCGAGGCATAGATTTAAGATCCTTGAGATAAAAAAATTGTTTAACTTAGACGGGTGATTACTCGGTCTCCTAGCAGAGATAGAGATGTGTTATTAGATCCAACACCTTGGCATAGGGACCCTATACAATAGCTTGTCTCTATTTTTCCATCTCCAATTGGTGCTCTCATTGCCCTATTGTTTGCAAACACATGAAATAGTGTAGTTTGAGCCAATGTAAGGTTGTCAAATGCTATACTTTGTAAACGGTGGGTCATGGAACCAAAATTACTACAAAAAAATATTTGGGTGGCCAAGTAAACACAAGAGGAGGCATTGTTTTGGTGCATGACAATGTCGTTGCTTCCGAGCTACTTCATTTGGGCGTAGTCCCTTAAGAGCCCTAAGACCAAAAAAACCATTCAACTTTGACGGGTGATTACTCAAGTATATGTGGAACCTAGAGAAATATCTTTGGATCTTACACCTCGGTGTATGGACCCTCTACAATAGTCTGTCTTCTTTTTTTCTCCAATTGGTTCTCTCGCTGCCCTCTTATTTGAAATGCGCGTGA
This sequence comes from Taxus wallichiana var. yunnanensis, assembly GCA_018340775.1. Lineage (NCBI taxonomy): Eukaryota > Viridiplantae > Streptophyta > Pinopsida > Cupressales > Taxaceae > Taxus > Taxus wallichiana. Next base: position 393,578,320 of record CM031236.1, read on the forward strand.
AATAGTGCATTTTGAGCCAATGTAAGGATTTCAAATGCTATATTTTTAAAACAAGTTGGTCATATCACTGAACCGATTGTGCCAAAATGTTTGAGATGCCAAGTGAATGCTAGAGGAGGTGTTGTTTTGGTGTGTGAGAAGGTTGTTGCTTCCAGGATACTTCGTTTGGGCGTAGTCCCTTAAGAGCCCTAAGACCAAAAACTTGTTCAACTTTGAGGGGTGATTATTCGACTCTGTGGAACCTAAAGACATCTCGTAAGATCTTACACCTAGGAATAGCGACCCTCTATGATAGCTTGTATTGGTTTTTCTATCTCCAATTGGTGCTCTTTACGCCTATTGTTTTCAAACATTCAAAATAGTGAAGTTTGAGCCAAAGTGTAAAATTTGTCAAATGCTATATTTTGCAAATGGTGGATCATGGCACCAAACCGACTATGAAAACACATCCGGGTTACTACGTAAATGATAGACAAGGCATTTTTCTAGTGTGGGACAACATCGTTGATCCTCGGCTACTGTGTTCGGGCGTAGTCCTCGAGAGCCCGAGACTAAAAACTTTGTTCCACTTCGATGGGTGATTACAGGACTCGTGGAACCTATCGATTTCTTGTTATATCTTACACCTTAGCATAGGGACCCTCTAAAATATCTTGTCTCAGTTTTTCCCTCTCCAATCGATTGCTCTAGCTGCCCTATTGTTTGTAAACGTAAAAACTAGTGTAGTTTGAGCTAGTGTAAGGTCACAAACACTATATTTTGTAAATGGTGGGTCATGGCTCCAAAGCAGACTATGCCAAAATTCTAAGTGGCTAGTTAAACACTAGATGAGGTGGAATTTTAGTGCATGAAAATGTCATTTCTTTAGGGATACTTCATTTGGGCGTAGTCCCTTTATAGCCCCAAGACCAAAAACTCGTTCAACTTCGACAAGTGATTACTTAGACTCTATGACACCTAGAGAAATATCGTCGATCATAAACCTCAAAGCATGGGGACCCTCTCCAATATCCTATCTCTATTTTTTCCATCTCAAATCGATGCTCTCACTTCCCTATTGTTTGTAAACACGTAAAATAGTGAAATTTGAGCCAGCGTAAGGCTGTCAAACACTATATTTTTCAACCAGTGGGTCATAGCACTGAAATGACTTAGGAAAAATGTCCGAGATGCCAAGTGAATGCTAGAGGAGGTTTTGTTTTGTTGTTCGACAAGGTCGTTGCTTCCGGGATACTTCGTTTCGATGTAGTCCCTTAAGAGCTCTTAGACCAAAAAATTATTCAACTTCGATGGGTGATTACTCGAGGACTCTGTGGCACCTAGAGACATTTCATCAGATCTTACACCTAGGCATAGGGTCAATCTACAATAACCTATCTTGTTTTTTCCGTCTCCAATTGGTGCTCTCGCTACCCTATTGTTTTAAAACAAGCAAAATAGTGTAGTTTGAGCCAGTGTAAGGATGTCAAATTCTATATTTTTCAAACATTGGTTCATGGCACCAAACTAGCTACACCAACACATCCAAGTGGCTAGGTAAACACTAGAGGAGGCATCAATTTTGTGTGGGACAACGTCGTTGCTTTCGGCTACTTCATTTGGGTGTCACCCTTAAAAGCCCGAGACCAAAACGTTGTTCAACTTCGATGGGTGATTACTCTGACTATGTGGAACCAAGATATGTCTTGTTAGATCCTACACCTCAAAGCATAGAGACCCTCTAAAATATCCTTTCTCATTTTTTCCCCTTTCCAATTAGTGCTCTCACCGCCTATTGTTTGTAAATGCTGAAAATAGTGCAGTTTGAGGCAAGGTGTAAGGCTCTCAAATGCTATATTTTACAAAGGGTTGTTTGTGGCACTGAACCAACTACACCAAAATATTCAAGTAGATAGATAAACACTAAATGAGGTGTTATTTTCATGCACAAAAATTTTGTTTCTTTCGGGCTTCTTTGTTCAGCGTAGTCCCTTAAGAGCCCTGAGACCAAAAACTTGTTCAACTTCGACAAGTGATTACTCGGACTCGTGGCACCTAGAGACATCTCATCAGATCATAAACCTTGGCATATGAACCTATAAAATATCATATCTCAGTTTTTACCATATCCGATTGGTGCTCTTGTTGCCCTATTGTTTGTAAACACGTGAAATAGTATAGTTTGAGCCAAGTGTGTAAGGTCATCAGATGCTATATTTTACAAACGGTGGCTCGTGGCCTTTGAATCGACTATGCCAAAAATATAGATGGCTAGGTAAATTTTAGAGGAGGTGTTATTTTGGTGCGTGATAATTTTTTTACTTCCGGGCTACTTAGTTCGAGCGTAGTCCATTAAGAGCCTTGACACCAAAAAAATGTTCAACTTTTGGGTCATTACTACGACTGTGTTACCTAGATATGTCTCATTAGATCCTACACCTCGGTGTAGGGACCATATAAAATACCCTATCTCAGTTTTTTCCATCTCCAATCGGTGCTCTCGCTTCCCTATTAGTTGTAAACACGCAAAATAGTGCAGTTTGAGCCAATGTAAGGCTATCAAACACTATATTTTACAAATGGTGGGTCATGGAACCAAACCAAATGTTTCATAACATCTGAGTGGCCAAGTGAATTCTAGAGGATTTGTCATTTTTTTTCACAACCATGTTATTTCTTCTAGGATACTTCGTTTGGGCGTAGTCCCTTAAGATCCCTGAGACCAAAAAAATTGTTCAACTTCAGCGGGTGATTACTCAGACTCCGTGGCACCTAGATACATCTTATTAGATCCTACAACTAGGCATGGGACCATCTACAATATTTTATCTTAGTTTTTTTCATCTTTAATTGGTTCTCTCGCTGCCCTATTGTTTGGAAACACACAAAATAGTGCGGTTTGAGCCAATATAATGTTGTCAAATGCTATATTTTGCAAACGGAAGGTCATGGCACCAAACCAACTACGCCAACACATTCAAGGTGACTAGGTAAACACTAGAGAAGGCATTTTTTGGTGCATTACAAAGTGGGTTCTTCTAGGCTACTTCGCTCGAGTGTAGTTCATTAAGAGCCCCGAGACCAAAAAAAGTTATTAAACTTCGATGGGTGATTAGTCGGACTCTATGGAACCTAGAGATTTCTTGTAAGATCCTACACCTTAGCGTAGGGACCCTCTATAATACCATGTGTTAGTTTTTTACCTCTCGAATCAGTGCTCTCGCAGCCCTATTGTTTGTAAACATGAAAAATAGTGCGGTTTGAGCCATCAAAGGTCACAAATACTATATTTAGCAACAAAAAAAGAGTGTGTCATGGCACCAAAATGATTTCATCGACATGTCTAGATTGATAGGTAAACATAAGAGGAGGTTTCATGTTTTGCGTTTTACATCATGATCATGCTTCTGGGCCACTTCGTTCGAGCATAGTGCCTTAAGAGCCCTAAGACAAAAAAATGTTCAACTTCGATGGGGATTACTCAAACTCCGTGTCACCTAGAGAATTATCATCATATCCTACACCTCAACATAGGAGCCTCTATAATATCCTATCTTATTTTTTTCCATCTCCAATCGGTGCTCACGCTGCCCTATTGTTTGCAAACATGCAAAATAGTGCATTTTTAGCAGTGTAAGGTTGCCAAACGTTAGATTTTGTAAACGGTGGGTTATGGCACTAAATATACTATGCCAACACATCCGGTGGCAGGTAAATGCTATAGGAGGCATCATTTTTGTGTGTGACAACTTTTTTTCTTTTGAGCTACTTGCTCGAGCATAGTCCCTTAAGAGCCCTAAGACCAAAAAACCATTCAACTTCGATAGGTGATTACTTGGATTCCGTGTTACCTAGATATGTATCATTAGATCCTAAACCTCAATGCAGGGACCCACTATAATGCCCTATCTCATTTTTTTCATCTCCAATTGGTGCTCTCGCTTCCTATTGTTTGCAAACTCTCAAAATAGTCCAGTTTGAGCTAGTGTAAGACTATCAAACGCTATATTTGGAAAAAGGTGGGTCATGGCACTAAACCAACTATGCACATGCATAGGGATGGACTTTTAAACATTTGGGGAGCCTTCATTTTAGTTCCCTTTTCTACTTTGGTTCTTCGGGTTACCTCCTTCAAAGCCAAGAACCCCCTCCATAGGTACAAAAACTCTTGTTAGTTACTTTTCTTTTCTTGTAAAATAATGAAAGCTTATCTTAGCTTTGATAATATAAAATTCTCTACTAACAATGCCAACCATGTGAAGGTGGAAGCTTTTTTGGCACCACTAACCTGCATAAAAGTGTTAGTCAAAGAAATTTAAGTTGAATCAAAACCATACTAGATATATACAAAATACACAAATTTAATAAAATTTATGAACTTTAATATAGAGTGACAAATTTAAACAATTCAAATAAATTATATATACTAGAGGAGATCATGTAAATTCATTCCAATTTTCACCATTAGGATGTTAAAGTGGGAGCTTTTTTGGCACCACTAATTTGAGTAAATGTGTTAGTCAAATAAATTTAAGTTGAATCAAAACTATATACTAGATATATACAAAATACAAAAATTTAATAAAATTTATCAACTTGAATGATCTCGGTTGAAAAATTTAAACACTTCAAATAAATTATGTATACAGACATGAGCATGTAAATTCATTCCAATGAACCATCGAATCAGATCTACTCTCAATAGAGACATGATTGCTTCATGACTTGACTATTAAACCTTCCAAAGAATCATATTATTAGGCCTTACTCGATATCTATACAGCTGAATATTTGTTGCTATAACTAGATGTAAATATAAGAGTATTTTTCTATATGTCTCAAAGTCTTCAAACACCCAAACAAAGGAATTTTTAATGGATACCATCGAAGTCGAGTTCTAAAGCAACTACAAATGACCCCGTAGGGTACTCAATATGTTTGCCATCTATAATAGGAGAATTCAACTTCTTTCTTTCCTCGATGCAATGAAATAAGAAATAGTATGTTTCTTCTTCATTGTATTTTGTTGGAATAACTGAAAACACATGTCCTAAAAAAATAAAGGTTTCAACTCAAATTTAAATTACTTATTAATTTTAGTGGACATAACTCAATACAAAAATTGTAAATAACCATTTACCTTGTTGCACCTAAATAAAAATTTGTCAAATTCCTTGGATGTTGCAACCTCATCTAGAGAAACAAGTTGTAATGCTTGTGGAGGATGATAGCTGGGAAGTAGAGTTAGAGGCCTACAAATCCATCCATCCACCCATTCTTTTAATCACACTCAAGCAGGTGAAAATTTTGATACAAGATGCACAAAAACAACTTTCTTGTCCACGTGGCCCATGTAGTAGCATCGAGCTACAAAATGAGAGCATATCATTAGACCCTATGAGTGTTAAATAATCCTCATAGTTAGCAATTTGTTGTTCCTCTATCAACCAAAAATATCTGCAAACTATGCAATTTTCTTGAGAACCTCCATGCTATGTTATCAATACACCATTGTACTATACTCTTTGCATATTTTAATTTAGCACCGTGTTTTTACTTCAACTCTTCTCTTGCAAGATCTCTTTTCACACATGACCCTACACGGTCATGCTCTCCTTTTCCATGTCCAACCTTAGTGAAAATCCCCAAATATGTTGCTCACTAATCTTGACGTGCATCTTGCTCATCCAATAAAACATTAGTTCATTCTTAAACCGAGGTGTTCAATTATCGACCATATATAATGTTGATTGAATTCGATGTCCCTATCAGACAACAAGTTTCCATAAAATAACTAGAAACACCCTTACACAAATTCAGTAGAATGAGTATGATCATCACCGATATAAAAGTGGTACTCTCTTAAAAAAATTAATCATTATTTGTCTTTATCAGGAGAATGTATAAATGTTATATGCACAAAAATGGAAACTGTACTTGAGTTGTAATATTTTATCGAACCTCCATTTTTGGTTGCAATGTGTAGTTAACTACAAAATCCACCACTAAAACAAGAGTACCAATAGGAAATGTGTCCTTTCTTATCTTGAACTGTTCATCTAACCATAAAGCTCTATGTGTGATCCTAGCATACTCATAAACAATTTCATCCTTCAATTTTCTCATAAATTGAAAAACATGCATATGTTATATAACTATCTCACATAGTTTAGACTATTTTCCATCTTTCAACTAGCATGGTACTGATTTATAATTATCAACCTTAAATAAATTATGTCCTATTGCACCTTCAATTTTCTCATGGGTGCAACTTTCAAAATTAGGTAATCTTCTACACGTATCACAACTTCAATCTAAAAAATCTTGACTATAAAAAAATCATCCAATTACTCTTTCACAAAATATCATAGGAATGAAATCCCTAGAAGATATTAGTGGAACTTGAACACCACATTCCAATAACATAGTTTCGAATGAAAATCAGAATGAATATGTAAAAATTTAGCATAATGTATCGCAAATTCAACACGTTTCCTACAAAAACTTGTGTGAGCATTGTTGATTTGCACATAGAATGGTTTCAACATTTCAAAAATATTGACTAATTTTAATTTCTATATGTTCCTATTCAAAATTATGAAAAAATGAGTTTGAGTCATATCTAAGAAATGCTTTGGATGTGGTTTGCGATTAGTAGAACCAACTATTTGTTTTACAACATCTCTTGTATTAGGTGAAACTCTAGTATTATCATGCTAAAATTGAATAACGACTTCTCTTATAGCATAAAATATATATTTGTCCTTACACGGTGCTCTAGTAGAAAATGCCCAAAAATTGGTGTTATTGAGTGATTGAAGGATATTACGTATTTTTATTGCTTTCATTAGAGTTTTTCGATTAACTTTCAACATTCGACTTGTTTACGTAATTAAACGTTTTTTTTTGTTGATTCACTTATAACACTAGTAACAAGTACATGACACACAATATTACTATCCCTTGTGTGTCTCTTGACACCAACAAATGTGATATGCATCATAAAGGTTTTCAACAATTGTAGATGTTTGACAACATATGTTAGATGTTGTTAATCCTAAGGTGTTTAATGAAGGTCTCATTTTAATCAATTTCATCGAACTAACTAATAACCGCCATCTTTGGGAATCATGTAAAATTTCAAAATGATTATCCCAAATTTTAGTGGCTTTTCTTCCGATTTTCCATTCAAAAAGTTTGTCATACATTGTTTGGTGTTTTTTACTTATTGAATTCTTTTTTGACTTTGTTTCTTGTCTCCCATGATGTTTTTCTTCTAGTGATAAGAAAAATGTGCGAGTAAAGTGACAAAATTTCACAATTAATTCATATAATCAGGCCAAATAGTAAAAATCACATGGTAATTTGAACATTGGGATGTGTGTAAATATGATTTAATAACCATGATCGCACTTTATAAACCATGATTACGGTTTATAAAGTGTGATTGTGGTTCTAATATTGAACACCACTATCATGGTTTATAAAGTGCACTCACAGTTTATAAAGTTTGCTCGTGGTTCTATGTATATCATCAAATCTGACCCTCAAGGCTCGGGAATTTTTTTCCCAACCGTGAGCTATGGGAGGTCATTACGATGTGTAAAGGTCAAAAATTCAAATTTTCTCTTCCGTGGGCTTGAACCATACTGAAAATTTGAAAACATCTCACAAAAATGGTACCATCGCGTAGGGGTGACTGTTAGTTTCGTAAAAATATTGATTTTAAAGTGAATAGACTAAGAAAAATATCATTTTATAATTTTTTACTAATAGTAGGTATTTAAGACATTTTTTTCCTGCAAATCTTCATGTCTATGTTTAAGAGTGCAACTTTTATTTCTCTTATCAAAATGTGATAAAACCTATACCATCCTAAGCATGGAAAAATTCTATGTAAGTTAAATATAAAAATATTTGATTTTGATATTTTTGATATATTTATGGTTGGAAAATGGAAAGGGCTCTTTTTCTAAAAATTTCAGACCACTTTCATGGGAAAAATCATAAAAACAAAATATTGCTTAAAAAGACAAAATAAAATCCATTCCAAGATAGACAACGACATCTAACTTTTCAAAAAAGGAAACAAAATAACAAGATTTGGTCATCCAAATTGTGGGCAAATGGACTACAATCTTATAGGTTTAAAAAAAAAAACAATCAAGTCATATAATTTTGAGTGTTTAATATAGCTTAACTTTTTTTTTAAAAAAAAATTAGTAGTTTAGAAACTAGATTCTGGATGCTACAATTCATATTCATATAAATTTTCTAATTTTTAGTGTGCATATTTCTAATAATCCCTACAAGTTGATATTTCATTGTCTTTTGCAATATGACGTCAACTTATGACACATTTTTGGTCCACTAACTTGCTGCACTTACCCATTTGAAGTGTTAAGGAAATAGAAGCTCAATGAAAATATGAAAAAGTGCATGTTTATGTAAGAGAGTTTGGTATTTTTGGTTTTATTATTTCAGTAAGTGGGCTACAGATGCACTCATAAAATATAAATTCAATCATTGAATGGCATACTCCACAAAGTATAATAGAGGTAAGAAGCTTTCATGGTTTAGCAACATTTACGTGAAAGTTTCTTTAAAACTTTAGCAGATATTGTAGCACATATAACAAATTGCACAAAAGGAATGGAGTTTTTTTGGACAAATGCAGCTAAGGATAACTTTCAATACTTAAAGAAGAAGGTGAGAAAGTCACCTATTTTGGCACTACAATATTTTGATAAAGTGTTTGAGGTCTATTGTGACTCCTCACATGTGGGTATTGGTGTTGTCATAAGTCAAAATAGAAATCCAATAGCTTTGTTTAGTGAGAAATTGAATGAGGTAATAAATAAATATTGTACTTATGATGTGGAATTTTATACAATTTTATAAGCATTAAGGCATTGGAGGCATTAATTAGTGCCTAAGAATTTTGTGTTATTTACAGACCACATAGCCCTGAAGTATGTGAATACACAAAAGAAGTTGAATAGTAGGCATGCAAAGTGGGTATCATTTTTGCAAGGTTATACTTTTTCTCTAAAGCATAAATCAGGAAAATAGAATCAAGTTGTAGATGCATTGAGTATGCATGTGACTCTATTTAAAACTATGGAAAATGAGGTGGTTGGTTTTGAAGCAATAAAGGATTTGTATTCTTTTGATCCTAATTTCAATAATATTGTTGAAAGGTTAAGTCGTCTATTGTCAAAAATGCAGGTGATTTCCAAGATGAGTACCTTTTACAGGATGGCTATCTATTCAAGGGACGCCAACTATGTATTCCAGTTGGGTCTATGAGAGAGAATATAGTGAAAGAGCTGCATAGTGGAGGACTGGATATGAATTTTGGTAAGGATAAGATGATAGCCTTAGTAGCAGAGAAATACTATTGGCTAAAGCTGAAAAAATATGTGGTAAAATATGTTGAGAGGTGTCAAATTTTCCAAACCTGAAATGTCATGGACATAATACGGGGTTGTATATGTTGTTGCTAATTCCCAAAGGGCCATGGAAAAGTTTGAGTATGGATTTTGTTTTGGGATTACTAAAAACACAACGAGGTAATGAATCTATTATTGTGGTTGTTGATAGGTTTTTAAGATGATTCATTTTATTTCCTACAAGAAAATTAGTGATGCGGACAGGAGTAAAATATTTTTTTTTCAAAGAAGTTGTTTATTTGCATGGTGTTCCAAAAACCATTACTTTGAGATAGGGACACAAGGTTCTTAAATCACGGAGGAATTCATGGAATATGTTGGGAACTAAAATAAAGTTCAAGTAGTGCCTATTATCCTGAGATGGATGGGAAAACAAAGGTGGTAGATAGGAGTTTGGGAAACGTGTTAAGGTGCATTGTTATGGAAAAACCAAAATAATGGGACTTAGCATTACCACAAGCTAAGTTTTCTTATAAAACCTTAGTAAATAAATCCATAGGAAAGTATCCATTTTCTATTGTGTATGGGATAAATCCAAATGGAGTGCTATATTTGGTACAACTACCATTGTTGGTAGAGTCGATGATGATGCGAAGCATTTGCCGAATATATACAACAAATGCAAGAAGAAAGTGAAGAAGCTATAGAATGATAATGATAAGTATAAGGAAATAGAAGATGTGCACAAATGGAAAAATGTATTTACATTGGGTGAGTTGTTTATGGTATACCTAAGAAGAAGAATTTTCCAAAACAAACCTATAACAAGTTGAAGTACAAGAAGATTAGTCCTGTAAAATCATGAAAAAGATAAATGATAATGCTTATGAGGTAGAATTTCCAAGGGATTTTGATATGTCTCCAGTGTTTAATATTTCATACTTATATTCCTTTCATGTGCATGGTGCGAGAGGGGATTTTATTGATGAATTATTAGATTGGAGGTAAAGAGGTTCCGATGAAAAGAAAGAAAAAGTGGACCGATTAAGAAAACAATGAACATGCAACACGGGAAATACAACAAATATTTGGTTTATTAGAAAGCAATAGAACAAGAGGACAACACATGGTTCATAGAGTGGGAGATTAAGAAGCTAGATGTAGATAAATGGAAGAAATTTGAAGAATAAAACTTGCACAAGTCGTGTTTTTCAATCGGGAGAATGATGCACTAAAATTAACAGAACATGAAAATATCATAACTTGTGCTTCAGGTGTCTGTTTGATTCTATTTTTATTAAAGCACCTTTTTTACAAGATAAATGCACTAGTCAATATACCCTACCAGTTGGAGCATGTTTTAGCAAATTTTCGTGCCAAAATCTTCCATCTGGAGGCTAAAAATTAGGATCTAAGTTATAGTTTAGTTTTTGCTATTTTAGATAATTAGTTAATTTTAGTCTCTGGAATTCAAATAAGGTTAGAAAGTGGGAAATTCCTCTAATTTAGGTTTTAGAAGATACATGAAATTTTTGTGCCAATGCAAATAAGCATGTAAACTTACTAAGAATAGAAGGTTCTAAGTAAATGTCAAAAATAGTAAATTTTGCCATCTAGAGTAGAATTAGTACAAATTATATTTTTTTGGGAAAATCAAGTTGGGATTTTTTTCCTATTTATGTAACATTTTAATCCATGATTGAATAATGAATAAGGATATCTACTTTATTTTAAGTTCAAAGTTTTGGAGTATATTGAGTGTGTTCGAGAATTTGGCATTTGCATTAGTGGGACAACCAAAAGGTAAACCTAGATGTAGATGAGGAAAATATGACCTAGGATTAATTTAAAGTGTACTTTAGACAATGATAGTCAACCAAACTATATTATGATCAAAATATGTTTGAATTTCAAACACTCACTCAAGGAAAAATGATGAAGTGGATGAATCGGGAGAAGTTCATGAAACTTCTAAAATACGTACCTCAATATCAAATTGATGAGAAATTTTGCATTAAAAAGTTCATCATGAGATTGAACCCAATGATAGGAGGTGATTTTATCTCCACATACTATCAACTATGGAAGCTATCTTAGAGAAGGTAGTTCGACAAGAACAGAAACTACAGAGCTATTTATGCACATAAAGAGGAGAAGAAAAAGAAATATGTCAATGCACCATCACCATTAGCACCTAAAAATGTGGCATGGAAGAATTTTAGAAGTAAGAAAAAGAATGGAAATGGAAGTAGAAAGAAAAAAATCATTTAAGACTGCTGCAAATAATAAGAATAGATAGAACAATATAACCACTAAGGAAACTAAAACCGATAAGAAAGTACCCTTTGGGGATTTTATATTTGTGGTCTAGATCATTATTCAAATAAATTCCCTCAGAGGAAGAGAGATAACAAATAGCAGTACCACATACACATTTAATTGGTCGACAAGTAAGTTGAAAAGTAGCCTACACTACTTAAAAGCAGCAGTAAGTTGTATGGATTACCGTAACCATTTTATTTGATATTGGTGCAACTGAGCTTTTTCTTTCTACTAAATTAACATCTAAACTTTAAAAAATGTTGGTCATATGAATTTTTGGTATGTTCAATATTGGAACAATGACATTAGACTATTAAACAATGTCCTGCATTTGGCATAGCATTAGGGAACCGTCAAGCTTTACAACTGATGTAGACCTTTACCTAGCACCTTTAGGCTCATATGACATTTTCATAGGTATAAAATGGTTATTGCATCACAAGGAAATTGTATAATGGCTTGAAAATAAGATTAAATGCCTTGATGACCTGTAGAAAACAACATAAGTTTTGGGAGTAAAAATAGGTTTATAGTTAGGAAAATCTCATCTATGTAACTTAAGAAGGATAAGAACAAGAATTGCATGGTTTATTCTTTAAAATTTTCATATTTGGGTGAAGAAGGTAAGGCTTCTATACAAGATTACATGAGTACTGTAATGTCTCTCTAGGATAAATACTGGTCTTCCACCCAAAAGAGAGTTTTATTTCACAATAGATAAAAAACTGGGCAACAAACCAATTTCAAAGGCTCCTGAAGAATGAAAACAACTGAAATTGTTGAGGTTAACACACAAATTCATGAATTTTTTACCAAAGGATTAATCGGACTGAGTGTCTCTCCTTGGGGAACACCATTCATCTCTATAAATAAGAAATATAGAACACTTAGGCTTTGCTTTGATTACCGAATGCTTAACAAATCCAAAATCAAGAATAGATACCCCCTTCTAAGAATTGATGACCTCTTTGATCAGATGTGTGGTGCATCGATTTACTCTAAGATCAACCTGTGATCATATTATCATCAATTGAGAATAAAAGAAGAATATATTCACAAAAATTCCTTTAGGACAAGGTATGGACACTTTGAGTTCATTGTGTTACCATTTGGGCTTACCAATGCTCTAACAACTTTTATGAATTTAATGAATAATATCTTTCAAGCATACCTAGACAAGTTTGTGTTGGTATTCTTGGAAGATATTCTCATTTATTTAAAAATAGTTGATGAGCATAATGAAAATATTAGGATTTTCTTAGATGTGTTAAGGAAGATAAAGTTGTATGGTAAGATTTATAAGTGTTCATTTTACCAAAATGAAGTGTAATATACTAGACATATACTAAATAAGGATGAAATCTCTATAGATCCATAAAAAAATATAGCAATAATTGAATAGATAACACCTAAAAATTAACATGAAGTGAGGAGATTCATGGGGTTGGTTGGATACTATAGAAAATTTGTGAAATAATTATCAAAATTTGCTACTCCAATTACCTCAATGCAAAAAAGGATAAGAAATTTGTTTGGTTTGAAAAGTGTGAAAATGATTTCAATTTGATGAAAGATAAATTAACTACAACACTGTGCTAAATGTTTTGGATACAAATGGTACCTTTATTGTAGTGATAGATGACTATGAAGAAGGTTTAGGAGTAATCTTGATGCAAAATGGCCACCTGATTGCATATTAGATCAAAAATCTCAAGTTACATGAGCTGAATTATGATCCCCATGACTTGGAGCTTATTACTAGTGTGCATGCTTTTCAAGTTTAGAGACATTACCTTCTAGGAAATCCCTTTGAATTGAAAATAAATCATCTCGGGCTGAAATACATCTTCACATAACCAAACTTGAATGTGAGGAAATAAAGATGGTTAAAGTTCTTATCGCGGTATGACTTTGATATCAACTACGTAAAAGGTAAGGAAAATAGAGTGACAAATGCGTAAGTCATAACAAATATATTTTTTCCCTTATCAATTTGAGAACCCAATTTAAAGATGATGTGAAGAAAGCAATGTTGAATGATTATTTTTATCGGAAGGTTAAAACAATGCTTGTTGCAAATCCTAATGATAAGAAATACCAAGGATTGATTCAATAATAATGAGAATTCCCAAGGTTTGAAAATCGAGTTTATGCACCTTTTGAAATGAACAAAGGATGAAATTGATAAAGTACTTTTCACTATTATCCTTATTATGGACATCTGGAGTGATTAAGATTCTTGTTTATGTAAAAAAAAAAAAAGTATTTTTGGAAAGGGATGAAGAAGGATATAGTAAATTATGTATCTCATCACTTAGAATGTTAGTGAGTTAAAGATGAACACATGCATCCGGATGGACTCTTGTATCCTTAAATAATTATTTAGTATAAATGGAAATTAATCAACCCTATGGCATACCATCTACAATTGCCTCCCACATTTTCCAAGATGCATGATGTTTTTCATATCTCTTTGCTTAAAAAGTATGTATCAAATTTATCACATGTACTTAATTAGAACTCTTTATAGGCTCAATATCCGGGTTTCACCTTGGTTGAACCTATTAGGGTGTTAGAAACTCATAGGATGCACTTGAAATAAATAAATAAGTCAATGCATGGTTCAATGGGACCAATTTTCTAAAGAAAGTACAACTTGGGAGAATTTAGATGAAATAAAAACTACTTTTGTACTCTATTTCGGTGATAAAACATTAATATTTGTTATTTATTATCATACTTTTATTATTCATTATTGTTTGAATGGTTGTATAATGTTATAAATTTTTCTATTTTGGGAAAAAAACTTGGTTAAAATGGGTTGATAGAGCTGGTATAATTTTTTTAAAGCTCTAAAAACTTGATGTTCTGAGTTTCAATTTGTTATCCCATAAAATTGACAAGGGAAATTTTACCGATAACCATACCGAAATTTTGTCCCGATCCCTCGTTAGGGATCCCTTGCGTTCGAAACGTTGTAAAATCCCTTCCCGGGAAATCTGGTTTTTCGAACTTAGTCTTTTGAGCCTTTTTGGTCAGGCAGTACGAAATTGCTATGTAACACAAATTTTGGTGCGCCCCCTTTAAAACCTTTGGCGCATGATTTTCAATGTTAACACAACTTTCGGTGCGCCAAAGTGTGTCGAGCCTTCCCTGCGTGCGCCAAGGTGCATGCGCCTGTGTTGGCACAACGTTTGTTGCGCCACTTTTTGGTGCGCCAAAGGGCGCACATAATCTTATTGCAACACAATGCTTTGGTGCGCCAAAAGGCGCACATAATTTCCTGTCGACATAGCTTTTGGTGCGCCAAAGGCGCGCTTTATTTCATGTTGGCAGGCGTTTTGGTGCGCCAAAGGGCGCACGCTTTTTCCTGTCGACAGCAGTTTTCATGCGCTTTTCAAAAAGTGGGTGGCGCATTAATGTCCAGCTAACCTATATATATATGGTTTGCGCGCCCAAATGTCATTTTCACTATTCAGCTGTGCACGTGATTTTTCTGAGCCTGTCAGCCCCTGCCTCGTCGTTTTCAACACGTTGTGGACCCGTTCTCGAGCTTTTGCTATTTATCCGGGTAAGAGGTTCTTTTCTCTTCCATGTGTTTTGTTTTCTGGTTCTCCGTGCTTGTTGTTTGGTTTTTTATGCATATGTTGAGCTAGCTAGCCCCCCCCTCTTTCCAGATCTGCTGGAGGAGGATGTTATCCTAAAAAACTTGGTCTGAACCCCCTTTGGCTTGAAACATTGTATCTCTTGAACCAATCCTTGGGAGTGAAAGAAAGAATGAAGAGATGAACCATATGACAAACCCTGTTTTTCCTTGGGCGCACTGGCGCATCCTGCAACATCATAAACAGTTGTGCCCCCATGGCGCATCTGTCCTCCCTGTAGCATAACTAGAACCCACACCCATGGCGCACCCATCATGCTTGTTGCATCAAGTTTCCTTGCGCCCCTTTGGCGCGCCATCTTTCCATGATGCATCGCCTTTACATGCACCCTTGGCGCGCCTAAGTGTCCATACAACGCAAGCTTTATCTCTGCGCCAAGTATAAAGTCAAAGGCGCAAGTGCATCCCCTCAATAAGATAACATTTGTGTTGTGTAAACCCTCCGTGCGCCGTGCCATATTTCCTTTGGCGCATGAAAAGTTCCTGTTACATGCTTTTCCCATGCGCCAAAGGGTGCACCAAATCCCAATGTAACATGCAAGGTCCATGCGCCTTTGGCGCATCCTGTCTCCATGCAACACGATTTTCTCATGCGCCCTTTACTAAAATGCACTCTGCAGTATGCATGCGCCATGCGCCTTTGGTGCCAGTTTAACCTTTGCAACAGCCCTTTCCCGTGCGCCCTGCCTATTTAGCCCTGTAAGCTGCATTTTTCCTGCGCCCTGAGCCTAAAAATCTCTAACTCTTTCTTCGCTAACATTCCAATGGAAAATCAAATGGCTAATTCAACTTTTTTCAGATTGGGTCTCGCTTCTTCTTCATGCAGATCAGCAGATAATCTCAGAAGAACTAGATCATGCTAGACTCCAACACGAGACCTTTCAACAGATGTTCGACTGTTCAGTCAAAGATCTGGTCAAGTTCGGTGTCTTCGGTCATCCAAGGGCCCTCAACAAAACCATGTCCACTCTGGACTACCGGGTGGATCAGCTTGAATTTATTCTGGAAAAAATCGACAAGGTAAAGGAAGCAGCCCTGGATGCAATGCACCAAATGGAGCGAATTGTTCTCAACATGTCTCCAGGGTTGCTCACTCCTTCCTTTATCTTAAGGTCAGCTGATGAAACCATCCGGATCTTCAAGGAGATCACTTCTCAAGGAACAGGGCCAGAGGTCACATTTGACACTGAATCTATCAACAACCTGCTGGCCTGTAGGGACTTCATCGGGTTCCTCATTGAGGTGGAAAAAGATTATTCCAAACTCCCAGAGAAGCTCATAGATGAGCGGGAGACTTGTGAGGCAATCAGTGAACTGCACAAGGATCCTTCTCAGGATCAATTTGGGCCGATGATTAACAAGTTTTTGGAATACCGCGCTCAGTTCCATATCTCATCACCTGAGCAGCATCAAAAGCAGGCTACTCCCTTTCGGCCGCAGGATGATGACGACGAGTAGCTGCTCCTCCTCCTTCTTCTTCTTCTTCTCTCTCTTCTCCGACTTTCTTGTTGGAATGTCTGAAGTATGTTGATGCAAACGATGACATCATCCATGTTGCATCATGGGATGATGTCATCCATCAAGTTGTAAAAAGTCAACATGACTTTTAGATATTTTGTAAATATCTTTGTAAATAGTTGTTGGCTCCTTTTTGCCTTCTTTTCTCCTCTTCTTCTATAAATACCCCAACACTTGTTGTGTTGAGGGATGGATGAATATCTTTCAGATGAGAAATAGGAGTAAGGAGAAAAGACTTTGAGCTTTTTGTAACAGAACAAATTAGTAATACAATATTTGGACTTTGTCTTTGAATACTGTGTTATATACATTAGATCTTTCTTATGTTAGATCATGTGTACTTATTATTATTGGATCTGCTTCTATTTTATTGTCATTTATTTATCATCAGTATTGCTTTGTTTATTTATGCAAGTAGGTTTGGCTCTGTTTACTACCAACCCAAAAACATAAATCTTCTGACCTTTCTGCTTTGGAATTCATTTCTTTTCTCCCTTCGGACCTGTTCCTTCTTCCTCCTCTCTTTCATTCCTTTCTCTTCGCAGCCGGAAATAAACCTACTGGGATGAGATCCCAAACCCCCGAAGGCAGAATCTGTGAGACTTGCATAGATTCCTGCTGGTAGAATAGCAATAAACCAGTTTCGCTTTGCTGACTCAAAGAGGGGCTATGCCCTGCACACTGTTGGCTCGTTTATCCATAGATCTGCCCAAGCGACAGATTTTCGGACCAACAATTTTTGGCGACTCACTGGGGATCGAATAGATCTGTCAGATCTATGATGGTAGTAAGATAAAAATCAGAAAAATCAGAAGATTGCTGCCTGTTTGCAAATCTGAACTTTTGTTAAAAATCCAAAATTTGCGAAGTGCTCAAATTGAAAATTTTTTCCGAGAGTCATAGATCTGGTCCAGTTAAAGATCTTTAGTTCGCTGAGTTTTTACAAAAAATCAGTATTTTGCCGTAGATCTGAGTTTTGACTGTTTGCAAAAAGTTTGAAACCCTCTCGAAAAAGTTAAAATCAGATCCAAAATCAGCTTACTAATCTTCCCTACCATCTTATCCTCATTGTTATCTGTCATTTAAGCTATGATCGGTTTTCTAAAGAGGATAGTTTTAAATATTTAGAAAAGTATTTGCTGCTGGTTTTATCGGAAAAACTAGAAAATCAGCCAAGACAACCAAAAGAAAGTTTGAATCTGCGGCATAACATTGCAGATCTGGAAGGAACACTGGTGAGTGAGCCTTTTTACGCAGCAGGAGAGCCCGTGGAGAAGCTGATCCTACTTTCGATCTTCTTCAAAGGCACAATTTCAGCGTAACACCGGCGCGTTTTTCAGCACTAAGCTCGGCTAGTCGATCATCCAGAGTGTCTCGCCTTCACGAAGAAAAAGTCTTTGCGAGGGCATCCACATCCCTTTCAGTAGTGCCTTGCTTACTCGGCCGGAACTACACTTCCAGCTCATGTTCTCTTTCCGGCTTTCGGATGGCGGTACCATGGGGAAACGCGATGGGTCCTTTGGCTTTACCACATCCAGTTCACGCTCTCCCTCACGGAAATCGAAATAATTTTCCCAAATTCGACGGGAGCGGAAATCAAAGCACGGATTCCCACATATCTGCATTCATCATGTCATGCAGTATTTTGGATGTGACCCACGAAGATGTGTCGGTTCACCTTTTTCTGGAAACCCTACAAGGACCTGCAGCTGAATGGTTTCAGCATTTGCCGGCCGGGTCTATTACCAGCTGGGCCACCTTACGGGATGCTTTCGAAGACAGATACAAGCCTTCAGAGGATGCATTTGCATTATTATCACGGATCACTCACCTGAAGAAGGAGGCGAATGAGACCATGCGCGATTTTGTCACCCGGTTCAATGCACTAATCAACTGTGTCCCTGTTGCCATGCTTCCAATGCCAAAAATCAAAAGTGTTTCTTCGTAAACGCTATGAGCTCAAAAGTTAGTTTCTTGCTCCTTCAGGAATGAGTTGCCACCTTGGTTCTCGCCCAAGCCGCTGCCATTCACATAGAGGATAATCTGATAATATCCGGTGAATTAAAAAAGGAATCAGCCAAGCCTAAATCTTTGGGCCCTTCGCCCACCACTTCATCTGATCCAGCATTCCAAAAGATGGCGAACGATTTGCTTGCATTGAAGAAGCAGTTGGCCCAGGCCTCTCCCAGTTCCTCATACCGGGATATTCCGTGGAGGAATTTCGTTCCTAACAATGTTTCACAAAGACCGCGCTTACCTACAGCTGCTCCGCGGTTGGCACTTGAGGCCTCCTCGGTCAATGCTCTGGCCGAGATTGAAGAAGAAGAGCAGTATTATGAAGAACCTTCGTCTCAAGGTGAAGATGATCAAGATGTCGGTGAACCGACTGGTGACTCTACTATCGGGTATATGGAATTTGATGAGGAAGAATCTGATGAAGAAGAGGGTACTCAGGGCTATGCAAGCGGACAGTCATATGCTGTTTTTACTCGCTCGCAAGGAAAAGAAGCGGAAGTTGCTGCCCATGTCCAGCAGGAGAAGGCCGTGTCAAACGCGCCTCCGATCATTGCTAAAAGAGGTAATCCTCTTCCTACTCAACTCCCTGGCAAATCTTTTACAAAGAAATCTTTTCCCCCTATCTCTCCTCCAAATCAGTCCTCTCACATTCCTACTAAGACCACCAATCCTATTCCATCATCGCGAGGTGAGGGACTCATTCCTTTACCAACGCAACCCTTGGCCGCATTTGATATTATAGATCATGCAAAAAAGACCAAGATCCAAATGTCTGAAGCTGAGTACCTTCAGTCAAACCCCGAACAGCTTGTAAGATTGACTAAGTATATCCAAAGTCAAGCTGTTATATCTAATCAGGTTTCCCCAAAAGGAATCCTTTCCACTCCCCCTGAATCCCATATAAATGTAGCTTCAACATCTGCGTCAGGCAAGATAGAGCCTTTCTATCTCTCTCTGCTGATCAATGGACACAAGCTGAGTAATTGCATAATTGATTCCGGGGCTTCTGATAACGTCATGCCGGCAAAAGTCACCCATGCTTTGGGCCTCACTCTTACCAAGCCTTTCGGCAGGTGTTATTCCTTGGAAACTAAGCAAGTTCCGTTGGTTGGCCAAATCAAAGACGCGTAATTTGCATTTGCGGCTTTCCCGGATAAAAGAGTAAAAATGACAGTCCTCGTTGCTGACATTCCGGCAGCCTATGGAATTTTGCTGGGAAGAAGTTTTTGCAGCGAAGTTGGTGGAGAAATTCATATGGACTGGTCTAAAGCTAGAATTCCAGTCAAAGGCATAATGCAAACTTTGGAGCCGGAATCCCAAAAGAAGTACTTGGTCACTAGCTCTGAAGACCCCAAAGCTCAAATCCTTTTTGAATCATCAGGGATGGGGAATTACTTCTTATCTACCGAGACGGATAAAACGGGTGTCCTCATTCAAGAAGGAGATCTTAATAAAATCTGGACATTGCAATTCGATGGCAGCTGTGCAACTAGTGGATGTGGCGCTGGGGCCGTGCTGATATCTCCTGAGGAAGAAGTCATTCCTCTCTCTTTCAAATTGTAGTTTTTCAACACTAACAATACTGCTGAGTATGAATCTCTCTTACTCGGTATGCAAGCCGCAAAAGAAAGAGGAATTAAAAATCTAAAAGTGCAAGGTGATGCTGAGCTAGTTGTAAATCAGGTCAAAAGGATTTACCAAGTAAAGAATGAAAGGCTCAGACATTACCGTAATGCGGTATGGGACAGCATTGAAGAGTTTGATGCCTTTTCAATTGAATCTATTCCAAGAGCCCAAAATGACATGGCTGATTCATTGGCTGTTTCAGCATCTCTCATGCTCCCACACCCAGGTTTGAAAATGAACAAGTACACCATTGAGGTGGTTTTCCACCGAGCGTACCAGACAATTCTCAGCATTGGCAGGTGTTCAACGACGATAATCAACTCATTGCTTTCTGGAGAAGGCAGAAAATTTTAAAGAATTGCATTTTGAAGGGTCTACTTCCACTTGCCGTGAGTCAGTCACCGACCAAGGCAATGAATCTGAAGGTAACGATGGCATATGTCAGCTCAAGGGAAATAAAATTCCAAAGGGCCTGGTTTCTCTGGAACGCCTGTTCGACAGGCATGACCGTTTTGTAAAAAAGAAGAAGCGGGACGACCCTAGCTCGTCCCCAGAAACCGAACCGGTCAATATAGGTTCGATAGAACACCCGCAATTCGTGAACATTGGCAAATGTTGCACGCCTGAGAGAAGCGAAAATTTTTCAAGTTGCTAAAAAAATATATGGATGTATTGGCATGGTCCTATGCCGATTTAAAGTCCTTCAAGCCAAAGGACGTTCAGCACGATATTCCGTTGAAAGACGATGTCAAAGCCTTCCGCCAGAAGCAGAGGCACTATAATCCCAAGATTTCGGGTACCATCCAGGCCGAAATTCAGAAGATGCTGGACGCAAGAATCATCTTCCCTATCCATCACAGCACTTGGGTAGCAAATATTGTGCCAGTACGCAAGAAAAACGGCGAGATACGCATATGCGTAGACTTTCAAAATTTGAATCAAGCTTCGCTGAAAGACAACTACCCTCTTCCGATAATGGATCAAGTTCTGCAAGCAGTAACTGGATCAGAGATGCTGTCCATGCTTGATGGTTTTTCAGGTTACAATCAGATTGAAGTTTCACCTGAAGATCAGTTTAAAACAGCATTCACTACTCCCTGGGGTACATTTGCCTACAGCAGGATGCCTTTCGGCCTAACTAATGCTGGTGCCACTTTTCAGCGGGCCATGGACTTTGCATTCAAAGGTATGATGGGGAAAGTCATTGTGGTTTATTTAGATGACTTAACCGTGTTCTCTAAACAATGAAATGATCATTGTGATCATTTGGAGCAAGTGTTGGCCAGGTGCCGAGAACATGGGATTTCCCTAAACCCAAAAAAGTCTGTTTTTGGAGTCACGGAAGGGAAGTTGCTAGGCCATGTGGTTAGCAAAGAAGGAACAAAGATAGATGCCGAAAGAGTTAAGGCTATTCAAAGCCTTACTCTGCCTACAAGCAAGACTGGTGTTCATTCTTTCTTTGGAAAGGTGAACTTTCTCAGGCGTTTTGTTCCTGACTGCGAGAAGACCCGTCACATATTGAACATGATGAAGGGGTCACCAACTTTCAGATGGAGTGAAGAGGGGAAAAGGTCATTTGAAGAAATAAAAGCTTCCGTTGCTCATGCACCAGTCCTGGTATGTCCAGATTTCTCCAAGGACTTCATCATGTATAGTTACGCATCTGAGCATACTGTGTCCGCAATCTTAATGCAAAAGAACTCGGAGGATGTTGAATCTCCAATCGCGTTCATGAGTTCTCCTCTCAAGCCTCACGAACTGAAAATGACTCAACTGGAAAAGCATGCCTTTGCCATTGTCAAAGCAGTGAAGAATTTCAGGTATTACATTCTAAACTCGCATACGGTAGTGCTGGTCCCAGACACGGCAGTAAAATCAATTCTAACTCAGCAGGAGTTAGGAAGCTTGCGAGGAAATTGGATCGCAAAGGTCCAGGAGTATGACCTGGATATTAAACCAACCAAGCTGGTAAGGGGCAAGGGCCTGTGTCAGCTAATGGCTGAAAACAAAGATTCAGAAAACCCTGGTGAAAGGGGTGACTACACCGATGAAACACAGGACCGGCAGGAAGAGCCTGATTCTCTGCCTCTGGTTCTATTTGTTGCAACTAGTGATGAGTGGTACTCCGACATCGCTTTCTTCCTTACCTACGGTGAATGCCCGATGCACCTAACTGCAAAGGAGAAGCGCACTATAAAGCTCAGAGCGGCTAAATATGTCATCTGGGATGACGGCTTATATAAACGTGGGATAGATGGCATCTTTTTGCGATGTGTTGACAAACCCCAGCAAGTAAAACTACTGGAAAGTTTTCACAATTCAGCTTGTGGAGGGCATTTCTCTTCCTCCGTAACTACACACAAGATCATTCGAGCCAGGTACTATTGGCCGACGCTCTTCCAAGATACAGCCACCTGGGTGGCGAAATGTGAACCCTGCCAACAATTCGTTGGCAAGCCCAAGTTGGCTGCCTTTCCCCTAAGGCCGGTCATTATCAATGAACCATTCAGGCAATGGGGAATTGATTTTATTGGCGCACTCAATCCTCAATCGAGTGCCGGACATAGCTATGTCCTTACAGCAACGGATTACTTTACCAAGTGGGTGGAAGCCATACCTGTCAAGCATGCCACTTCTGAGGTGGTTTGCAATTTCATTAAAGAAAATATCATTGTCAGGTTCGGCGTTCCAAACAAAATCGTTGCTGATAATGCTTCTAACTTCTCTTCATGAGAGGTTATTAGTTTTTGCTATGAATATGGTATAACTTTGGCTCACGCCTCAGATTATTATCCTCAGGGAAATGGTCAGGCGGAATCCAGTAACAAGAACTTGGTGACCATCATACGGAAGTTAGTAGAGGAGAATCAGCGAATGTGGCACAAGTCTTTGTACGACGCTTTGTGGGCGATCGTATTACTCCCAAGAGATCTCTCGGCATGTCACCTTTTCAAGTGTTATATGGCATTGATGCCGAGCTTCCCATTTCTGTGGAACTTCCTGCTCTGCGCTTGGCACGAGCCATTGAAGATGAAACTTTCCAAAGTTCTCTTGAAAAGAGAATCATGTATCTGGCAGAACTTGAAGAAAAGAGAGTGAAGGTGGTCGATAGGATCACTGAACATCAGAATCAAGTTAAGAGGCTTTTTGATAAGAAGGCCAAGCAAAGGGATTTTCAAGTGGGAGATCTCGTCCTTTTATGGGACAAGCGAAGAGAACCAAAGGGCATGCATGGAAAGTTTGATTCCCTGTGGAGAGGGCCCTTCAAGATCAAGCAGCTCAATGGAGAGAATAGTTTCTATCTCTCATATCTGGATGGAACCGAACTCCCGCTTCCTTATAGCGGGCAGCATCTGAAGATCTTCAGGAAGTAGAGCTTGCTCTCTTCTTTGTACAGTTTGCTTTTTGTTGTGTGTTTGCTTTTGGTTTGTTGTGTGTTTTCTTTCGTTCCCCCTCCGGTCGCCCTTGTTTTTGACTCTGTTACCCAATGGATAGGCACATGAGAACTGGGATTCTCTACCCCCGAGTTCACTCAGGGATAGTCCCCAGAAAGAGCCAGTGTTATCCCGTAAAATTGACAAGGGAAATTTTACCGATAACCATACCGAAATTTTGTCCCAATCCCTCGTTAGGGATCCCTTGCGTTCGAAACATTGTAAAATCCCTTCCTGGGAAATCTGGTTTTTCGAACTTAGTCTTTTGAGCCTTTTTTGGCTGGGCGCATGAAATTGCTATGTAACACCAACTTTTGGTGCGCCCCCTTTAAAACCTTTGGCGCATGATTTTCAATGTTAACACAACTTTCGGTGCACCAAAGTGTGTTGAGCCTTCCCTGCGTGCGCCAAGACGCATGCGCCATTGTGTTGGCACAACGTTTGTTGCGCCACTTTTTGGTGCGCCAAAGGGCGCACATAATCTTATTGCAACACAATGCTTTGGTGCGCCAAAAGGCGCACATAATTTCCTGTCAACATAGCTTTTGGTGCGCCAAAGGCGCACTTTATTTCGTGTTGGCAGGTGTTTTGGTGCGCCAAAGGGCTGCACGCTTTTTCCTGTCGACAGTAGTTTTCATGCGCTTTTCAAAAGTGGGTGGCGCATTAATGTCCAGCTAACCTATATATATATGGTTTGCGCGCCCAAATGTCATTTTCACTATTCGCTGTGCACGTGATTTTTCTGAGCCTGTCAGCCTCTGCCTCATCGTTTTCAACACGTTGTGGACCCGTTCTCGAGCTTTTGCTATTTATCCAGGTAAGAGGTTCTTTTCTCTTCCATGTGTTTTGTTTTCTGGTTCTCCGTGCTTGCTGTTTGGTTTTTTATGCATATGTTGAGCTAGCTAGCCCCCCCCCTCTTTCCAGATCTGCTGGAGGAGGATGTTATCCTAAAAAACTTGGTCTGAACCCCCTTTGGCTTGAAACATTGTATCTCTTGAACCAATCCTTGGGAGTGAAAGAAAGAATGAAGAGATGAACCATATGACAAACCCTGTTTTTCCCTTGGGCGCACTGGCGCGTCCTGCAACATCATAAACAGTTGCGCCCCCATGGCGCATCTGTCCTCCCCCTGCAGCATAACTAGAACCCACGCCCATGGCGCACCCATCATGCTTGTTGCATCAAGTTTCCTTGCGCCCCTTTGGCGCGCCATCTTTCCATGATACATCGCTTTACATGCACCCTTCAAGCGCGCCCGAGCGTCCATCAACGCAAGCTTTATCTGCGCCAAGTATAAAGTCAAAAGTGCAGGCGCATCCCTCTTAACAGTAACATTTGTGTTGTGTAAACCCTCCGTGCGCCGTGCCATATTTCCTTTGGCGCACGGAAAGTTCTGTTACATGCTTTTCCCATGCGCCAAAGGGTGCACCAAATCCCAATGTAACATGCAAGGTCCATGCGCCTTTGGCGCATCCTGTCTCCATGCAACACGATTTTCTCATGCGCCCTTTACTAAAATGCACTCTGCAGTATGCATGCGCCATGCGCCTTTGGCGCCAGTTTAACCTTTGCAACAGCCCTTTCCTGTGCGCCCTGCCTATTTAGCCCTGTAAGCTACATTTTTCCTGCGCCCTGAGCCTAAAAATCTCTAACTCTTTCTTCTGCTAACATTCCAATGGAAGATCAAATGGCTAATTCAACTTTTTCGGATTGGGTCTCGCTTCTTCTTCATGCGCAGATCAATGAGATAATCTCGAAGAACTAGATCATGCTAGACTCCAACATGAGACCTTTCAAGGATGTTCGATTTGTTCGACCAAAGATCTGGTCAAGTTCGGTGTCTTCGGTCATCTAAGGGTCCTCAACAAAACCATGTCCACGGACTACCTGGGTGGATCAACTTGAATTTATTACGGAAAAAATCGACAAGGAAAAGGAAGCAACCCTAGATGCAATGCACCAAATGGAGTGAATTGTTCTCAACATGTCTCTAGGTTGCTCACTCCTTCCTTTATCTTAAGGTCAGCTGATGAAACCATCCGGATCTTCAAGGAGATCACTTCTCAAGGAACAGGGCCAGAGGTCACATTTGACACTGAATCTATCAACAACCTGCTGGCCTGTAGGGACTTCATCGGGTTCCTCATTGAGGCGGAAAAGATTATTCCAAACTCCCAGAGAAGCTCATAGATGAGCGGGAGACTTGTGAGGCAATCAGCGAACTACACAAGGATCCTTCTCAGGATCAATTTGGGCCGATGATTAACAAGTTTTTGGAATACCGCGCTCAGTTCCATATCTCATCACCTGAGCAGCATCAAAAGCAGGCTACTCCCTTTCGGCCGCAGGATGATGACGACGAGTAGCTACTCCTCCTTCTTCTTCTTCTTCTTCTTCTCTCTCTTCTCCGACTTTCTTGTTGGAATGTCTGAAGTATGTTGATGCAAATGATGACATCATCCATGTTGCATCATGGGATGATGTCATCCATCAAGTTGTAAAAAGTCAACATGACTTTTAGATATTTTGTAAATATCTTTGTAAATAGTTGTTGGCTCCTTTTTGCCTTCTTTTCTCCTCTTCTTCTATAAATACCCCAACACTTGTTGTGTTGAGGGATGGATGAATATCTTTCAGATGAGAAATAGGAGTAAGGAGAAAAGACTTTGAGCTTTTTGTAACAGAACAAATTAGTAATACAATATTTGGACTTTGTGCTGAATACCTGTGTTATATACATTAGATCTTTCTTATGTTAGATCTGTGTATTTATTCTGTTGGATCTGCTTCTATTTTATTGTCATTTATTTATCATCAGTATTGCTTTGTTTATTTATGCAAGTAGGTTTGGCTCTGTTTACTACCAACCCAAAAACATAAATCTTCTGACCTTTCTGCTTTGGAATTCATTTCTTTTCTCCCTTCGGACCTGTTCCTTCTTCCTCCTCTCTTTCATTCCTTTCTCTTCGCAGCCAGGAAATAAACCTACTGGGATGAGATCCCAAACCCCCGAAGGCAGAATCTGTGAGACTTGCATAGATTCCTGCTGGTAGAATAGCAATAAACCAGTTTCACTTTGCTGACTCAAAGAGGGCTATGCCTACCCCTTTGTTGGCTCGTTTATCCATAGATCTACCCAAGCTACTGATTTTTGGACCAACACAATTATACTTTTTGAATATTTGATATTTTAAATAAGTATATTCCTTCTGATTTGGTTTAAAATATGTTCATGGATGGAATTAATCATCAGGACAATGATTCTTAAGGGGGAAGTATGTCATATCCCCACTAGTTTCATTTTGGATGAGTATATATTTTATCTTGTTGTAGATAATAATATGTTTGGTTATCTTATTCTTGTGTGATGCTTGGATTATAATCACAATTATGCTTTTGACATTTCAAAAAAACATTATAATGGAAACAAGGTGATTTGAATGACAATGATTTTGTTATAGATTCATTGTTGATTCTATGTAGTTGTTGATATTTCTTTGCTATGTTTAAAATATTATAGTTATGTCAAAATAATATTATAATTTCTATAACAACGACTATTGATCTGTTTAACTTGAATGATGGATAAAAAATTACCATTGTTTAAGAAAATAATGAATCCTTAATATTTAGGTTAGAAATAATGATCATGGTAAGGGTAAATTCCTATTTTATTGTGAAAACTTGAGTAGTTGATAATAAAAGGTGGTGGTATATATGATCTAGATATCATACTACTTTGTACAAATAAAATAATGGCCATCGACCATAGTAAAAGTTAGGGTTGAGGGGACCCTACCCCCTTACAAAGAGTTACCATTTACTTACATATTGGCCAAAGTATTTACCTTCAAAGGCCAGTCATGATCCAAAATATCAAAAACAAAAACACCAGTATATGATATCCATTATATATGTTATACATTATATAGCTAGTCCCAAGGATAATACTAACAACAAAAGGTAAACAAGAAAGCAGATTCCAAACCATAACATTTCATTTCTCTTTGACCAGATCATCCACCATCTCCATGCATCCATTCCATTCTTTGACTAGTGTTGCTATAGTCTCCTTCCAGTACTTGTAGTTAGGTTCTTTGATCACCACCTTTAGGCCTGTGCCATCCATTTCTTTTTCTTTTGCCAATTCCATTGACTGTATCATTTCAGCCAGTAGTTTGAGATGGAAAATAGTACTCTTCACATTAAGGACATGAGCATCTATGATTTGCATAATGATTCCTTTCATTTTCAGCATCTCTTTCTCCATTTCCATTCTATTGGCATTTGCATTTTTGAAGTTTTCACTGAGGATGAGGGTAGACATTTTATCAACTTTTTCTTACAGCTCCTTAATGTCCATGGTGAGCAAACTGATTTTGTGCCTATTGATGTCATTGTTCAGTTTGTAGTTCTCAAAATCTCTCATGAAGGCATGAGTTTTGATAGCAGATTCCTAGGCCAAGAAAAGCTCCATCTAAGCCATTTTCAGATTGTGAAGACAGTGGATAGCTTCCTCAGTATTCTTGGAAGACTCCTGTTCTTTTAAGCTAGCAACATCCTCACTACTCTCTGCTTCCCCTTCCACTTTCTCTTGAGAGGATTCCTTCTGGGAAGGGGTTTCACTAGGGCATTCATTAAAAACATAGGTGATGTTATCCTCCTCAGCCCGACCTGAATACTAAACTTTCCTGAACTGAGACATGTCTCCCCCTTTACCCTTGCTTGATCTGGTACGTTTGGCCACCGGGTTCCCCTGACCAGTTTCATCACAGCTATCATCCTTAGGTTCCATACTCCCTGTCCTTTTACCCAATGAAATGTTTGAAGCTGAAGCCCCAAATTTGTCATTTTTTCCCAATAGGGGAGTGCTCAGCCGGATGATAGTTTTTATCAGACCCTGGTGTAAGGGGAAAATGAAAGTGCCTTTCTTCACCATAGTTATAGATTTTTCCAGAGAAGAGAATAAGTAGAAAGGAAAGTTATACGGTTTGGCATTGTGAATATGGTTTAACATTGGAAAATGGTAACCATATATTACTTTATATCTACCTTCCAAAGTGATATAAGACATGAGAAGTTTGGAAATTTCATCAAATGGAGAAGGAAGCTTACACCTAGCATAGCCATTATGAAGAGAAATAGGTTCCCCTTTTCCTTGGAAAAAATAGTCAATCTCAAGACTGTAATCAGATTTAGGTTTAAAAATGCTTCTACCTTCCAGTCTGCAAGACCCAGTCACTTTAGCGGTGAGCTTGGGAGAAATTGTAAGGGAACAATTACTAACCTAGACTTTTCCCTCATTCCACGTTTTTACAACCACTTTTCTCAAGCTTTAATCATGGCCCTCAAAAGTTTGAAAAAGATAGCAATCCCACCTTTTCAAGGAGAACTTGACCTCCTTGAAATCTTTGAAACCTTGAAGGTTCCATGCAACCAAGTATCCTCCCATCCTTCTATGCACGAAAATCTCTTACAAATCAAACAAGCTCCTGCATAAATATCGCTTATTTCTTTTTTCAGCTTCTCTAAATTCAAAAGGCTGATTGCCTATGTGAACAAAAGAATCCAACTCACACAAGTAAGATAAAATCATGAGAGGTTACTGGCACGAGTGGGAGAGTTAACAACATTATTAAAGGATCCCTCCCTTTCCATGATTTCAATGAATTTTGCATTCATTCCAACAAGTTGCTCAACAATATGGAGACCATTAGAGATAACCCCAAGATTAGCAACATAGTCAGCACCATTATTTCCTTCCCTATACACATGGTTAAAATAAATATCCACAAAAGAATTTAGGAAAGACTTAGTTTTTACAGATAAAATCTTCAATAGATATGGAAGGATTAGAAGAACCCTTCATATAAGAAATAATGTACAAATGAATCTCCTTCCACTTCCAAGAGATTGAAACCTTTTTCTTTTGCAATCTTCACCCCCTAGAATAGAGCAGCTGCCTCTACCACATTGTTAGATTGTTTTCCAAGGTCAAAGAAGTAAGAATAAATCAACCTAAAGAGTCCCTTATGACTCCTCCTCCCCTGTTTTCTTAGGGTTCCCTTTGGTAGCACCATCAAAGTTAATTTTTAGAGAGCCATCATAAGGAGGATTCCACTTAATCCCCAATCTAGGATTAGGTCTATTTGATTGAGGAATCCCTGAAACATTCCAATTCTCTAAGAAATTTTGTTCATAATCCAATATTTCCAATTCTTTTTTCTGGAGGATAGAGAAATTGTTTCTAACTGCCTGAAAAATATTTTTATTGACAACTTGATAGGGATACTCTTGTCCTTGAAAATCCTTATGTTTCTTTCCTTCCAGATTTCCCACCATAGATGGCTTAATCTTATGATCCATAGATTTTTTAGCCCTTGACTATGAAAAGGGCATTCCCATTGGTTCAATCTGCCTTTATATATTTGGGGATAACCCAATTATTCGAGAAGCCAGTAAAAATAGAAGAGAACATTTGATGTGCATACGTGCATTTCAGAAACATATGGTTTCTGATTCCATTTTTCTTTTCATAGCGCACATCTATTAACCCATTGGAAGCCTCTTTTTCCAGATTATCAACCATGAGGATTTTGTTTCCAAAAGTGAGCCAGCTGAACACATTTACCTTAGGTGTTATATTCTTGTTCCAAATCTTTCCAGCCATTAAATCTTCTTCTCTAGTTTGACCCTCAAAAAAGAGACCATAGGCTGATTTGACAGTAAAATTTCCACATGGTTCCTTATCCCAGATGATTCTATCTTGGTCTTTGCTATTATATGATACATAATTTTGTAAAAACTCATTGATCCCTCTCATTTGATCATTTAGATCTTGTCTATCCATTTCCAAAGTTTTCCATGTCTGAAAACTCTCTTCCTTAGCCATGTAGTTGTTTACCTTTTCTCCATATTTAGCTTCCATTAATGCAGAGATTTGTGGAAATTTATCTTGAAGGGTAAAATCACCTACCCATTTGTCTTTCCAAAAATCTATCTCATTGCCTCTTCCTATTTTCCATCTATCTGCTACCCTTGTTCAGAATTTATTTGGCCTAGTTAATGGCTTTCCATATGCATGAGCCATTAAAATTCTCTGTTTAAACATCCATCTTTTGTCATTATTATCCTACCAATATTTTCTCTTAAGGATTCTAGCCCAAAATCCATTTTCCTTAGTCTCCATCCAATCTTAGCAAGTAGAGCTTTATTCATTTTAGACCGACCTCTCGAGACCAAGTCCCCAAGCTTCTTAGGTCTGCACACTCTGCTCCATGCAACTAAAGGAATTATATCTTTACTTTACTGTACCATTGCATAAAACCTGTTTCGGATCTTTTCAATCTTTCCCCAATTGTGATAGGAAGTTGGTATAGTGACATGGCATACACAGGAAGGCTCGGGAGAGAGCTAATCGAAGTGTAATTTTTCGGCTTGGGATAAAAGATTAGCTTTCAAACGTGCTAATTTCCTTTCAAACCTTTCAATTAGAAAGTTCCATTTAGAATAGGAGGGCCTCCTACCCCCAAGAGGAATGCCTAAATATGAGGTGGGGAAGGTTTTGTAGGTATATTAACAAAATTCAGCAATCTTCAAAGCGGTTGGCCATAGTGTTTAGGAAAGAGAATACTTTTTTGAAGTTGATTAGCTATCCCGAGACATCCATGTAATCATTGAGAATGCTTTTGAGTTTTCTAGATTCTGGAACAGTAGCTTCCCCACCACAAAAGTGTCATCAACAAATTTTTATGAGAAACTTTATCCATCTCAAGTTCCGAGAAATCCCTTTGATGAATCCCTTTCTGTTTCAACATTGAGTCTTCTTGAGAGCTTCGCCATTAAAATGAAGAGGAAAGGAGAGGGATCCCCTTGCCATAATCATTGTGTGCTATGAAATAACCCAATAGGACTACCATTCATGACAATAGAAAACCAAACATTAGAAATGCAAGCCTGAACCATATGTCTTAAATCAATGTCAAAGCCAAACCTATCCAGGATTTTGTCTAGAAAGCTCCACGAAACCTTGTCATAAGCTTTTTCCATATCCAGTTTTAAGAATAAAGCTGACTTCTTACTAATTTTTGCTGTATGAATAGTCTCTTTGATAGTGATTATCCCATCTTGTATTTGTCTACCTATAACAAAGCCCCTTGCTGTTTCGAAATGATATTAGGCAGGATCATCTGAAGCCTGAGTGCCAGAATTTTTGTGCATATTTTATAGGAGGTGTTACAAAAGGCTTATAGGTTTAAATTATTTTAGTTCTATAACATTATTACACTTGGGAACTAGAGTCGAAAGGTGCAGTTCATATCCTTTAACATGACCTTCTTCTTTAAGAATTCCTTCACTGCTTCAAAAACCTCTTTTTTGATAATGTCTAAGAAAAATTGAAAGAAAAAGGTCAGAAATCCATCTGGTCCAGGAGCCTTGTCTAGGATGAGGAGTTTGACAAAAATTCCACTTCCTTCATGGAAGGAATTTCTAAAATCATATTTTTATCTTCTTCCGATACTAACTTAGGGATACAATTAAGGAAAAATTGTTCTTTTAAGAGATTATGATCCTGACTATTAGAGAGTAAATTTTGAAAGAAAGAGATTGTAACTTTGTCAATATCTTCTTGTTCTTCAATCATGAAACCTCCCTCCTTTCTAATTTTGTTGATTCTATTGGAGCTTCTTCGCTTTAAGGTGGATTATTTGTTAAATGGGGTTACGTTATTTGTTTTGTTATCGACTTATAGAATTATTATGGGTATTGATAATAAATTAAGGTAGAATTTATAACTTGATATGGCTTAGGACTTTACATTATTTAAATGGTTAATCGACCATGATAAATATCCTTGCATTATCAATTAAATAAATATTAAAAACATATAGCAAAGTCAAATATTGAATTGAGGATAGTTATATCGATAAGTTTACTATATTGGCCTTTCTTTACAACCACCTAGGCTACGAATAAATGCATATATTAATATTTCATGGATCCTTAGACCAACCCTGCTAAAATTTCATTATTTTTAAATGGTATTTGACCATCTAATGCCTTCACTTTTTCCATTTGTATGGTCTTGATCAAACAGAAGCGTCCTTGGAAACCATAATGGCTATCGACGCTTAATTACTAGATTTTTTGTTGGGAAAATTTAGCAAAGGTAACCTGGCAAATGGTTGAGACATACATTTAATGAAAATTTACTCTTCTTGAAAGAAGCAATAATATTATTGAGGATATTATTATTATTTTTGTTTCATTATTTCAATTATCCTTTTTGGCTCTATCGAGCTCTGCATGCAAGAAAATTATGGAGCTATTTTTGTGTTGACTATAAATGCACATCATGCAAGTTTAAAAACTCTAAAACTACTTGTGATTTTTATGGGCTATTTATAATGGATGTTATGATAAGAATGGGGTTTCCCAGTTGATTTGGAGAAATATCTTATCTGCATTTTTAGAGTAGTTGTGAAAGATGTTGAAAAACATTTTTGTTGCACCCACTCGACTGGGGACAATCTTGAAGGGATTATGGGAAATACATTTCAAGCATGGAATCGTTCTTCTCCCATATTTATTAAACTTTATCATGGACGGATCATTATGGGAAACCAAAAAAATGACACAAATGAAAGAATATATATAACATATCCTAAATGGGATTCGAATCCAATCATCCTTATGAAATCATTCGACATGATGTAAGCATGGCCTTCCCATCATACTTGAAAATTTTAATTATAC
Source organism: Taxus wallichiana var. yunnanensis (assembly GCA_018340775.1). Lineage (NCBI taxonomy): Eukaryota > Viridiplantae > Streptophyta > Pinopsida > Cupressales > Taxaceae > Taxus > Taxus wallichiana. The sequence goes on from CM031236.1 coordinate 393,612,027, forward strand.
ATATATACTAGACACGTATAACAAAAACACAAAGTCATATGCCTTATACCTAGATGGGTTCATTATTTCATACCCATATCTATTCAAACTCATTATTCATTTTAATTAATAGGTCAATAATATGAAAATACCATTATTTGCACTATATAAATATACTTAAATATTTGTATAGGGTTCAGTAAAACGAAAGATGAAAGTTATAAGATGGTGCTCTAAATCAAACCTATTTATATAATTTTATTTTACCTTGGGAGACCTATATGAGAATGCATAGGGGTAGTTTTCAAATCATAAGGAGTCCTAGGTTTAACTATTGGGATTAGTCTAATCATCATGAATGATTGTACTATGGTTGCACGATATTATTTTACTAAGACAAGCTAATGTGGCTCATAACTTTTAAGGTAAGATTGATGATTTTAAGATATTGATTACTACTTGTGATTTTTATGGGATATTTATAATGGATGTTATGATAAGAATGGGGTTTCTAAGTTGATTTGGAGAAATATCTTTTCTGCATTTTTGAGAACATTTGTGAAAGATGTTGAAAAACATTTTTGTGCACCCACTCGACTTGGGGACAATCTTGAAGGGATTATGGGAAATACATTTCAGGCATGAAATCATTCTTCCCCCATATTTATTATTTATAGCATTCAAATGTTTTAATGGCTTTTGGTTTTGAAATTTTTCTTTTGTGTTATCAACTAGGACAATGAATGATTTTCGAATGGGTGTTGGCTAGAGATAATCTTTGTTTGATATTTCTTACTAAAATGAATATGATTTTGTTCTATTGTGAGATCCATCTATGGCCATTTGATGGGCTTTCAAATTTCTATGTGTTATATTCACGATTGTTACACTTGATTTTCTTTCATCCTATGAAGTAGGGGCAAATACCTAGATAGATTTCTGATTGGCATTAGTGGAGTATATCGGGGTTTATGTTTTTCCTTGTCGAATATATTATAGGAAGGAAGTAAAGTAAAAATAATGTGATTACGTACTGTAATGGTATTTTCATATTATTGACCTATTAATTAAAATGATACAGTGAGTTTGAATAGATATGGGTACGAAATAATGAACCCATCTGGGTATAAGGCATATGAATTTGCATTTTTGTTATACGTGTTTATATATATATATTAAAAATTTCAAGTATGATGGGAAGGCCATGCTTACATCATGTCGAATGATTTCATAAGGATGATTGGATTCGAATCCCATTTAGGCTATGTTATATATATTCTTTCCTTTGTGTCATTTTTGTGGTTTCACATAATGAGTCATCACGATAAAGTTTTAAAATTTGTTGATATATATATATATATATATATATGCATATAAATATACTTAAAGATTTTTATAGGGTTCTTAAAATGGAAGATGAAAGTTACAAGATAGTGCTCTAAATCGAACCTATTTATATAATTTTATTTTACCTTGGAGATCTATATGAGAATGCATAGGGGTAGTTTTCAAATCATAAGGAGTCATAGGTTTAACTGTTGGGATTAGTCTAATCATCATGAATGATTGTACTATGGTTGCACGATATTATTTTACTAAGACAAGCTATTGTGGCTCATAATTTTTAACGCAAGATTGATGATTTTAAGATATTGATTATCAATAATTTTATGTAACCTATCCATATATAATATATATGGGGGCCATGCCCCATTGTGACACAACCCCATCATACTCCATTGGGCCCATGGTCAATGAATGAAGTCATCCACCATATAAAATTATTTAAGGCCAAAGGCAACCAAGAGAAGAGGTTTGACTATGTTTTATACATAGTGTATCCTAAGGTGGAGGGGTCGTAATGACCGTATTGGGCAACATCATGGCCATAGGGGATGACATGTTGTATGGGGAGTATATACATACATACATACATACATACATACATAGAACTAAATATATGAGATCTTCCTCATAGTTTAAGCCTCCCCCATAGAACTGCACGCAAAAAAGATAGAATGAAAATGGGAAAACAAGAGAATGAAAATGAAAAAAAGAGGAGGATAGAAAGAGATTATCTTATGATACATAGGGTTTCTAGGTGACCTATATCTAAGGGAGGATATTTTCCTAATGTAAGGGATCACACCACATCCTCCTCCCCACTTGTTAACAAGTTCACTAAATAACACTTATTTCACTAAATTTGGACTTATTCTAGTCTGAGAAGCTAAAAAATATAGCCAATATTGGAATCCAATATTACTATTTTTGGATTCAAAATTTTAAATATTGGAATTATCTGCACTCCAAAATCACACATATTGGATTCAAATATTGCATATATTGGAATTAATAATCACAAATATTGGAATCCAAAATCACATAAATTGGAATTTATTGTACTCTAAAATGACATATATTAGAATCGAAAATCAAAATATTGGAATCCATTAATTTTCCCTCCAAAGTCCAATATATCTGATCAAAAATTAAATTAATGAATCTACGAAAAAAAATAATTAACGATTTCAGTGGAATCAACATTTTTCTAAAAAATAATTCCTAAGAACCGCTAGCTCGTATGAAATAGATACATGTTCTTTTTTATACGAGATAAGAACTAATAGGTTTAATATTTTCTTTAGAATATTTCTCTTATTAATATTAAAATGTCTTTAATATTAAAATATGTAAATTTTAATATTTAAAATTCCATTGGCCAAGTACAGCCGTTAGGCTAATGAAATTCATGTCATGTGAGACAATTCTAGATTCAATTACTATGGTGTGATAGAACCTAGGGAAACCAAAGAATTCATCGAAGATGTTATGAAGAAACTAACAGAGGAGACAATTCAATTTATGATAATTTAATTAACCATAAAACCATTGCAAATATATTTTCATATTTAAATTTCAATATCAAATTAACTTCATTTATCATGGTGTGATTGAACCTCGGTGCAACCAGAGAAATTCTAAAGATGTTATGAAGAAATGAGTAGAGGATGACGATCCAGTGTAAGAGAATGTAATTAACTATAAAACCATTCCAAATATATTTTCATATTTAAATTTAGATATAAAATTAACTGTAAGAAACATGACGTAAAAAATTTCATATTCAAATATGGATATGAACTTAATTAAAATTAACTATAAAACCATACCAAATATATTTAAGTATTTAAATATAACTATGAAATAACTTGAAATTCCTTTATTAAAGGTAGAATTATAGTAAATTTTTGTAGAATAATTTGAATTTATAATATAACATTGTTCCGAATATGTGATTCCAAATCAACAATAAAAATCATAGAAAGCTCCAATAAAAAAGCTCCCTATAATTCTTTTTTTGATCTAATATAATCCCGAAAATCTTTGACATCCTTCAATGGTTACAACAAATGCCACAACACATCTAACACGTATTTTTCTTCTAAATTAGAATCTATGTTAAATGTTTCAACAATTATGAAGTTCACAACATCATTGAACTTTTTCTCTCTAAAGAGTCATCTATAAACACTATATTTTTACAATTGTATGATCCATTAAACCACCACCAAACAAAGTTGACATTATTGAGATATAATTTGGTATTCTCAGAACCTTCATAGTAAGAGAATTTTGTCTCAACACAATTTTCCTATGTAAATATGAACTCAAAGCTTATAACCTCAAGCCAATGTTTTAAAGGAATGAAGGCATCGTGTCATCGAATTTGAATTTCTTATGTATGTCAATAGTGTTATTTTGAATTTTTTTGCATCATTACAAGAATTGTTTCACATCAGAGTATGATATGATTTTTTTTTGAGCTCAACGTCACCAAATTTTTTTAACTCATTTGAAATCTAAATCAACCTTGTGGAGGGTGTGCACCAAAACACCATTTATATCGAATATTATCAGTTTCATGTTGCATATGTTTGTATCTCGCAAATTAAAAAAAGAAAAATCAAATGGTTGAGGGTGGTGAATCAATATAAAAATAAAAATCAAGTCCTTTTGATATTGTTATATCAAAAATCAAATGGTTATAGCTGGTGAAGAAGATAAAAATTGAAGTGCATTCCTCATTTCTTATTGTTACGTTAGGAATATATTTTTGTGCAGAATTTATTTGAGTAGAATGTAATGTTTCAAGACGTCAAGTATTTACATGCCATATTGTATTTATTTCATTGCATTGGAAAGTGGTATACATTTTCTATTATTGAAGCAAAACTAGTAATTAAGCATGCTCATAATTAATATAGGAATGCATATTTTATTAATAAGAATCGATCAAAGATTTGTTACAATAAATTTTCTCTGTTAATTGCATTCACAACTTATACACTTACACTCTGAACTTATTATTATAGAAAATATAAATAAACCCAACTTATATTCATACAATCCCAACATACAAAAATAGTTAAACAAAACCATCATAAAAACATATGAATGTATTATATTTATAACGTTAAGTTGTATCATCATAATAACATTTTGAAATGCTAAATTTTTATTTAGCATTTAATATTACAAATATTTGATGTCTTCTACCACATTCAATCCCTTAGACACTATTAGTGATAAGTCTTTGTAGAAATCAATCATTAACCACATATCTTTTGAAAAATTCTCTCCCGTACTTGTCATCTAACCATAAATTTGCAAGAGGGTTTCCCTTTGTACCTAATGTAATACACATTGTATCTTTAGAACTGTAGGGAACATCGTTTCTACTCCAAACCTTTTCTAGATATTTTATTGCAATTTCATCAACTATATTGCAATGTTATTTTCCCTAGTGCAATTACTACATTCAATTTAGTCGATAATATTTTAATGAAGGCCTTTGTTCTCTTTTCAAATTCAACAAAAGTGATTTTATCGACTGAATCCCCTTTCAAATTTTGTTGATAATGTATTTTTAAGGTCTTTCAAGCCACCTCACAAGTTGATAGTCTCCTTGCTAAACTTGAATGACATATCCCTAGAAGACAATTTGTTTTTCTCATACAAGCCCTACAAATCTCAAATAAGAAAGTAATTATTGTGGTTAACTACAGAGAAGTAAATAATTTTTTTAATCAGTCACATATCAATTCTAACCAATGGAAATAATCAACATTATAGCTTATAGATACAACTTACATATGGGGCTTGTGTGTAGGATTTGTTCCATTAGATCAATAAATCATCATTTATGTGACTACATCCCTCTCATAGTCTAAATCATGCTAATTATTCCTCTAAAAAACTTCTATAATCTTGCACACCTATTAATTAATCACTTTGGTTAATCAATAAATCCCCTCAACTCCCATGAGTCACTAAAGGACAAATTAAACTCTCCTAAAGTAAACTCAACCACTTCTAAACCATGTTTATCCATTACTAACCTACTTTCTATTATCCCACATGTAATAGGATGTAAAGCTTCTTCAAACCATTGGGTTATAAAAGGAACCCTCCTCCAACCTTTCTACTTACACCTTTACATGCTTATAACCTAAACTATAGGCATTTCATCTTAGAGCATCTTCCATTAGTTTTGAGCTAGGTAGCCTCATTCTTGCATTTCATCCATCCAAGATTTTGGTCATATGGAGAGAATCAAAATGGTCTTGTAGCCATGTTTTGATGAGCCTCCATTCCCAAACCCTTGAAGATCAAACAATCAACTTTGATTTCCATGGATCTATCTAGGTTCATTTTGTTTTTGGTGATCTAAAGAGTAGAGATTCAAGTGCTTAGCATGTTAGTTTGATTTCATTTCAAAGTTCTAATGCATAATGTTGGTATTTAGTCTTGTTAAGCTCTTAGCATGATGATATTTTGTTTAGTTAACTTAGTTTTGAAACTATTAAGGTGTTAGTTTCAATTCTCTTAGCTTAGTTAACTAATACATTGATACATATGGCATGCCTGGTGGGATGGATTCATAGTTCCTTTGATTTTAATGAATTTTTCTAGTTTTCTCAAGTTTTTGCTAACCCAAATCATGCACATGTGAAATAGGTTAAGATTCTTAGGTTATTTTACTAACTTTATGTGCATTGAGTCTCTTATATGTGATTTATTGTGATGGGTTATCCTTTGATTTGAGCTAAATTGGGAAAAAAATTGAGCTTTTTGAAGTTACATACGTCATGATCCCATGTTTTGAAGTCATCTCTAGTGTAAGTGTACATAGTGTAGGAAAATTTTTTTGTAAAGGGGGGCGTACATATAAAAAACTTGAGTGTAGGTACTAAAATGCTAGCGTACATGACATAAGTTAGAGCGTATACATTTCATTCTACATTAATTTTCATACTTCATCATCATTTTTTGGTCAAGGCTAGTGTATGTATTTAAAGTCCCTCGTATACATCATTCTACCAAGCATACATGATATTATGTCATCTATGTTTTTTTTGGATTTTTTTTCTAGTGCATGTATGTTCTAAACCCACACGTAGGTGGTCATACATACTAAGCATACACATCGATAGTGCCTTTTTCTTTGACCTTTTGACTCTGTAAGCATATGCATTCAAAAGTTAGGCATATACTGATCTCTTTTCCATGTGTATGTACCTATTTAGCCCATTTTCATTTTAACAGAGGTGCACATACACATCCTAAAATGAGCGTACACACCCAAATTTGGTAGGCATCATAGTTTGGATTTGAGATTTTTTTAAAATTTGTAAAAGCATGTTTTCTTGATATACTAACTCCTTGCAAGTTTAAATTGAAGATTAACTTTTATTTTATAGGGAATATTTGCATGCTTTTTGATAACTTGGTTTGTTTAAGGGTTAATGAATGTTGCATGCTTAGTTAGGAGATTAGAGTGTATGCTCTTCCCTCACACCTTTTAGGTGATCTTGGGAATAAAAATGATTTTATATATTTTCTTGCTTTGAAAAACACTTGTTTCTAAAAGAAAGAATGTCAAATTTGGTTAAATGAATGAATTTTATGTTTAAATTGAGTATTTTCCATTGTTAATTGCATAGTTGGATTTTACATGTGTATGCTCTTCTCTTGTGTCTTAGGATGATCTTGAGAATCAAAAATGACATTTTATCCTCTTTTTTTTTGTGGAAAACTACTAAATCTATCATGTAGGACCTAAATGCTTGTCAAAGAAAGGAGGATTGAGACATAAAACTACTAATAGTTTCCGTGTAGGTTTCAAAAAGGTGTACAAGAAAACCACATTAAGAATAAAAGATAAAAAACACACCATAATCAAAACATTATATTTGTAGGTTTGGATAAGGGTACGCCCCATCCACTTAACTAGGACATAACCCCTTTGGCATAAGCCTTAAGCTACAACAATGGGGGTGGTCTAGGAACCCCAAAGTAGTCCACACAAGAGGGAACCTTGTGGATGAAAATGGGAAGTGCTCCACACACCTACTTGATTAGTTTTACCTTTGTGAGTTAGAGTCAAAGTTATTTGTATCGTGACCCTAGTGAGAACACATGATGAACACATTTATTTCTCACTATGTTTGAAGGGGGTAAAGTAAAGTCGAGATAACCCAAGACTAGTTAGTGTGACTTTCTTGGTAAATCGAGCTCACATTAGACAAACTTGTGACACCTAGTTGAGTGAACCACCTAGGAAGTTATCTTGACTTGGAGCCAACTTATTTTGTACCATCATTTTGAGAGCCATCGCAAAGGGAGAAATTTCTTGGAGTTGAAACTTTGTTTATCAAACAAAGGGAGAGTCCATTAAATTTCAAACTACACGTTATTCACACATGAAATTTGTGTGACATTACTTTTGCTTAGTTTTTCACTGTTGTAAGGCGAGGAAAAACTCTCAAAGTGAGGCCAAACATTTTTCAACCCCACTTGATCTACTTCCTTTACTTTATTTTGACACTTTGTTGATCAAAAAGAAGAGAACAAATATATGTGTGTTATCAATTGATTGTGTTCACCACTTTTATGTCCATTTATGCTCATCCATGTTTGTGGTTGAGTTGTTAAACATCTAAAGTGTGTGAGTATGTTTTTACATCATTGATATCCATTTGATCTTGATACCCAAGTCAAGATCATCATTTGTAGTTAGGCTTGATTCTTCACTAGACTCTCCTTTGAAGTGTTATGTTGTTTGTATCGTATCGCCACAATTTTGATACTTACGTCTTGTTTCTTGTAAACTTGGCCTAAGTGTCTAGTTGTAACATTACGCTATGCGCACCTAACAATTCCTTGGTATACCTTAAGCCTTAGTTTGATTTCAAACATTACCTCGATTTTGAAAGGTGTTGTTGTTACCTTTTGTGCATCGTATCAATATTATTTTGATATTAATACCTTACTTTTTGTAAAGTTTGGTTAACATATCTTAGTGGTATTGTTGCATTGTTCATCTTCGTAACTCCCACTTTTTGAGATATAGGTCTTGATTGGATTCAAACTCACTTTTTATATATACTTTTTTTGGGGATCATATCAACCTCTTGTTATTACTTACGCCTTGTTCATTTCTTTGAACTTGACATAAGTGGTGACATTTTCGTTGATCATCTTAAACATCAACTACCATTTGGAAACAACTTAGGAAGTAAGTTCATTGATTGATTGGTTCAGAAAAAACCTTGTGTGATTGTCTTATGATTATTCATCATTTTGACTTATCCATTTAGGACAATCACTTTGATCCATTGATTCTTTATCATTCATTATTCTTTGGTCATTAATTTGGATTTGTGTTTTGAACTTGTGTGATTGTTCCTTGTGTTTATCCACCTTATAAACTCATTTCTAGGACAATCCTTTGGGTCTTTGATCCTCTTGATCTTCTTTTTTTTCCTAAGTTCATGGTCATTTTTGAACATATCTTTCAAACCTTGGCAAAAATATTTCCTATCAAGAAACTTTTGCATCAATCGAACATTGGAAATATTTCCTTTGTATCCTTTATGTTGCTAAAATTTTGATCAATCCTTTGACATTTATGCCTCCAAACTTGTTGTCCAAACCTTGTTGGATTATCAATCTTGAGTCATCATGATGTATGTTTTCCTTAGCTTCCCTTTTGGAAAATCACACAAGCATCCCCATCTTTACAAAATGTCTAGTTGGTTGTCATTATGCTATGCCCAAATCAACATGAAACCTTCTTCACTTTGAAGAAGTTTGATCATACAATCTAGGTCTAGACCTTTGAACCCAACACATGCCAATAATGACTGATTATTATCGCAAGGTCCCTTATACATATGACAATAAGGAATCAAAGTTTTGGTGTTCACATCAAAATATTGCCCATCATGACTAAACCTCATTTGGTTCTTCACGCTAGAGAACCCATCTAGGTAACCCATTCCCCACCTTCATCTCATAGTTGGTGGTATGGTTTGGACACTTTTGATCCAAATTATTATTCAAAGGTCCCCCCATCTCTTCTCCAAACTGATTCTTCTAATCCAAACATTTCCTCTTCTTGAGGATTCCAATCCAAATATTTCTCTGATTCTTTTGATGATTCAGATCAAACTACTATTCAGATCATCTAATTTGACCATCTAATTCTGACTCTCAAGGACTCCTTCACCATCATACTTCTACTAAACTATTTTTGAATCCCCCTTTCTTCATAGGACATCCTTTTATCATTCATTAATTCATAAGTTGTGGTCCTCCCTATCTTTGTAGGACCCTCTTCATCATTCATCTAATTTGAATCTTCCTACATCACGGTCCTCCCTTCTTTCTTTAGATCCCTTTTATCATTCATCTAACATGATTCTTCTTCATGGTCCTCCAAGATACCCTCCACTCAGGATCCCTTCAATCATTCATCTAATGATTATTGAATCATGTCCTCCTTTTCTTCACAGATCCCCTTTTATTATTCATCTAATGTGATTCTTGAATCATGGTCCTCCCCTTCTTCGCAGGACCTTCTTTTATCACCCCTCAATTATTCCTTATTTGAAGATTCATGTGACTCAAAGTCCTTCAAGTCAATTGTCTAAATCAACTCACATGTCACAATCTATGAGAATTTTGGATATAAATCCTCCTATTAGTTTATAGATGATATACCATCATTATAGGTATACCACACCAATTCCAAATCTTCTTCTACTCTCACGAGACATCTAGCTCTATGTCTACTTTCATCCTTCAGTCATCTTCTTCTATCAATCATCATCAAACATCTTCTCAATATTCCACACCAGTTGGACCTTTTTCTTCCAATCAAACCCTTGTGGTCGATCAACAACCCATACCGATTGATTTCTTTCAGAATGAAGGAGAAATCATGGCATTTATAGGGGCACATGAAGATATTCCTCTAGAAGATTATGAGAAAGGATTCTCTTTAGACTTTGATGCATCCATGTATTGTGAGGAAAAGGTTGATTCCTTTTATCAAGAAATAGAGGAAGAGCCTCAAGATCATGTAACTTGATCCTCCTCTTATTCTTCCATCTTCACATTCTTCATTATGTGATGAAACTCCTAGGTCTTGCATTGATCCATGGCCTATCTTCTCATCACCCAATCAATCTTTGTCTATCACAATTCCTCAATCACAATCTCTTATGGGTCAACATGCCAAGTATCCCTTCATCTTCATCTAGGTGTGGGTCACCTTCTAGTAGCCCTCCCTCTCTATTTTGTGGGACATTTTTGAGTAGTCCACTATCTTCTATTCTTGGGGCATGTCCAACTAGCCCTTTGTCTTCTATGTATGGGTCACCTGGGTAGTCCATCATCTTCTATTCTTGGGCCACATCCTAGTAGCCCATCATCTTCCACATATATGGGTCACATCCTAACAACCCTTCTTCTTTATTCTACTTGGGCCACATCCTAGTATCCCTTCATCTTCTATTCATGGCTCACCTTTGGTAGCCCCTCTTCTTCAATTCTTGGACCATATCCTTTTCATCCATCACATTATTCTTCTATCAATGATTGTGGAAAGCCCCACCATCATTTCTCCATCAATTCTAAACATCCATGTTCTTCTCCCACTTCGGGATCAGACAAGTCAAGCATTAGCTTATAAAAAACCTAGAAAAGTTCTTTATCAAGCTAAGATCAAAACTCCATGAAGAGCTCCAAAGCTCCCAACAACTCAAATGATTATAAAATTCAAAATCAAATGTGATTCCAAAATGCACACCAACGTACCCATCAAGTATGGTGCAAAGTGTAAAAACCTATGGATAAGGAACTCAAGCTCCCACATACAAAACCCATGTTTCAAAACAAATCACAATCATTTGTTGAGTGTGAACTCACCATGATCATTGAGATCGGGGATAATATTACACTTGATAAGAAAAACAAACTTAGTCTCTCTTATCAAGGAAATCATGAACATCATTGTTGGATCCTATCATGCAGAGTGACATGTTTCATTTCGATAACCATAAAAAAAATCAAAAATCATAAAATAATTCAAAAATAAAAAAATGAGAAAACATTAAAACATTTAAAAAAAATCAAAGGTACAAAGATCAAACATTGCAATTAGGTATTGCATACACATGGATGTTCTTTCTTCCTTTCTTTCATATTTCTTTGCAAGTCATCCACCATTTTCATCCCTTTGATGTTATTTTGGTTAGCCTATTCACACATTTTGTGACATTTATCTCTATGGTATCTATTTGACCTTGGTCTTTCATCACCTTGGTAAATTAAAAAAAAATCTGACCTCTTAGAGATCCTATCACAATTATCATCTAATAAACTTGTTGTGAAGAAATTTTGGATATATTTTTGACACTAGCCAATGTCATCATCACAATCACTTCCACATCCTTCCATCAAGCCATCAGTGATTCTTAACCCCTTGTCAAACAAGAGAGCTGAAATAAGTTTTCAGTAAAAAAAAAGAATCAAAATCAATCAATAAAAAAAAAAAATAAAAGCAAAAGCAAATTGATATATAACTCTCTCTTGGGGTATTTCCAATAATCTCTATCAGGGCTATGGATGCTTGACTGGAAGTAGAGAAATGTTGTGATTAGAATCAAATGCATCTCCATTCAAGGCTATGGATGCTCTGGCTGGAAGAATGGAGCAATGTACGGCTCTCCTTCCACCCTTCATTCACAAATCACCTTTCAAAATAAATCATTCCTACACATTGGCTAGTATCTTCACTTGTTGTCTATCAACTCTTTCCTTCAAGAGGTAATTCATTTCCATGTGCACACATGGGATCTCTATGAGTAAAATAGGATTAGTATGTTACCAAGTTTTTTTAGACCTTGTTCAAACTCTTGCCTTAGTGCATGTCTTGTCTCATGATTTGTGCCTTTGGATAATCACTCTTTCATCATGCAAGGATTTTCTTTGCATTTTTCCATCTCCTTTCATGGAATTTTGCTTTTCTTCTTCTTTGTTTCAAAACATCCATGTGTATAAGATTTCCTTTTTCTATGTTTGAGGGAAATTTTGTCCCTTCTTTCAATAAACAATCTTCTACTTCTTTCTATCATGTGTTTCTTGGCCATCTTACATTGCTGGGGCATCCTTTTCCTCTCAGCATGTCATTGGGTTTGAACCTATATCCATATTGGCCTTGATCCCCTTATGTGTGAAGAGTTTTCCTTTGAATACTCCCACCTAATCGTGGGGAATTTTCACATCTTCACCTTCTTTGTACATATATGTGTGGCCTTCTTCCCTTGTACATCCCATCTATCACTGGGGGCATCCACACTTTCTTTCATTTTTTATACATAGTTCAAAAAAAAAAACAGAATAAAAATCAAAAAACAAAAACATTCACATATGTTTTCTAAAAATTCAAAAAATTTAAAAATCAAAAAATCCTAAAAAATCAAAAATTTCAAAAATTGGTTCATCTCTGTTCTTGTGCTAAAATGACTCATGGATCATCTTGATCTATTCCATTAATCATTCTAGTTTTCTTACTATGTGTTCATGAACTCGGGCATGAATGAGGATCTTGATCTACAACCATTTACAAAGCTAGTGCACAATTCTTTTCATAGGACACAGAGTTTCCTCCATGTTATTCCCCTTGCACATATCCTTATCATTAGGGCACCATCATTTAACCCTTTCATTTCGCATGTATCCTTTCTAGGGGCATCATTTTTAACTTGTCATTGCATTATGTTTTGAACATTTGGGGATCTTGTTTACTTGATAACAAAACATTTATTGCATTGCATCTTTTGTATAGTTTGAGTATGTGTGTTAGGAATGTTCCCTGTTTACTTTCTGTTTCCTTCTCGTATTGCATTTTTGTATGTTGCATTGAGTTGGTATTTTCAGCAATGGACAATTGTTCGTAGTATGGATTTTCATGTCATTCTACTTTTTTGTATGCTTATATTTTTAATAAGGATGATGATGTAGATCCTTGGCAATATGATGACAGAAGTTGTTTTTAATACAATGGATGAAAGCTCATTCCTTTCTCGCCATCTTCATTTTTCCTCTATATCATTCTCCTATCAACTTTATTCTTCTAATTCACTGGGGCATCCTACCCCTACCCATTCTTCTATCCATTTCTCTCACTTTTTTTGATCATCGATCACCTTCTTTCATCACCCCATCGACACTCGAGGGGCATCTCTCACTTCTACTAATTTTTCTTCTACCCCTTCAAAAAATTTTACTTATCTACTATCTTTGAAGTGGCATCACTTATGCCACCCCAAAGAGGGGAAAATGTAGACACCTATAATTTAGCTCGAGCAATTTAAATACTTAAATTGCTAATTATACCCTTTCCCACAAATTGATGACATATCGTCAATAAATGCTCATTTTCTCTTCTATCACCATTAATTAGTTACATTACATTAATTAATTAACTCTTCTATCCAACAAATATACCAATTAATGACCTTCCATTAATTAATCCCCTTTCTATCTAGACTAATTAATTATTCTTAATTAATTAGCTTCCTCTTCCATTAGATCAATAAATCATCATTTATGTGACTACATCCCTCTCATAGTCTAAATCATGCTAATTATTCCTCTAAAAATATTCTATAAGCTTACACACCTATTAATTAATCACTTTGGTTAATCAATAAATCCCCTCAACTCCCATGAGTCACTAAAGGACAAATTAAACTCTCCTAAAGTAAACTCAACCACTTCTAAACCATGTTTATCCATTACTAACCTAGCTTTGCTATTATCCCACATGTAATAGGATGAAAATATTCTTCAAACCATTGGGTTATAAAAGGAACCCTCCTCCAACCTTTCTACTTACACCTTTACATACATTTATAACCTAAACTATAGGCATTTCATCTTAGAGCATCTTTCATTTGAGCTAATAGCCTCATTCTTGCATTTCATCCATCCAAGATTTTGGGTCATATGGAGAGAATCAAAATGGTCTTGTAGCCATACTTTGATGAGCCTCCATTCCCAAACCCTTGAAGATAAAACAATCAAATTTTGATTCCATGGATCTATCTAGGTTCATTTATTGTTTTTGGTGATCTAAAGAGTAGAGATTCAAGTACTTTAAGCATGTTAGTTTGATTTCCATTTCAAAGTTCTAATGCATAATGTGTATTAGTTAATTCGATATAAAAACAACATTAATCAATTTAGCTATACAAATGAAAGCATAATTTAAAAGGGATTATGGTAATATGGTAAGTACAAAATAATTTTTTTGTGTCTTATGAATGAATGTTAACATCCATTGTTTATATTCACATCATTGACAGAAATTATGAGATATTGAGATTAGCATACACTTATGACATCATTGGCTAGAATATTGATTTATGTTTCATTATATCTATACTGATGGTTTATGTAGACAACAAACAACCTAATAAATACAAACTCTGTAGAATTATATTCCACCATGAACTTTTGAAATAGGTTATTTGGTTATTCCTTATTTGAAAATTGTTCGCTTCTAGAATTAGTTGACATTGTTTTCTATAACTTTGTGATCCTTATAAATGGTTTTTCTAAAAATATGCATGGTTAACATACCTGGTCTACGACCGCATATTCATGTTCTACCATCGCGCATTTCATTGTTACATTTATCTAGTTGTTGGTCATTCTAAATAAACCATTAATTGTTTTATAAATTTGTGGGGCTTAGTAGCAGTTTTTATTTATAAATACACATGACTAACTATCTCCACTGATATTTGATTTCATATTTGTGCATGATGTGGATGATTTCTCTTCATCTCTGTCACAAGATTTTATGAACATAGAGTGTTTTCAAAAATATGAAAACAATGGCAATTGGAAAAAAAAACTCATTAAACATATTTATAAAATGATTGAAAGTCAATCACCATGTTGAGTTGGTTATTCATTCAAGTTGAGAGGGTTTTACATCAACTCCTATTGTTCTTTGGTTTTTCGGATAAATAAGAAATTTGTAAGTAGATTTTCTTGGTTGAAATACATTTAACATAATCACATGTTTGAGTTGTATTCTGGTATGAAACCTTTCTTCATATGAGAATAGTAATGTTTCAAGACCATTTCCTAACTAGGTGTCTCAACAATAAAAACAACGAGATAGATTGGATTCAATTAATTCACACAGTTGTGACATTGGTGTCATAAAGTACTAAAAATATTTTTTTGGGAACAACATCTTAGTGAACATATATCTTAGTAACTCTCATATGATTACTCGTTAGGAAAAGGATGTTTGTTTCCTTTTAGGCCAATTTATCTTCTCAATTATCAATTTTTAAAGATTTTTTCCATCCAATCCCTAATGAATTCATCTATTTCATCATTTTTTATCATCTCAGATTGTGCACTCTAGTTATTTTGTACATAAGACATAAGATTTTAAATTTCCTATTCTCTTACATAGAGTTTTAAGATCCATCCGTAATCAATTCTCCAAAGTATTTAACATTTTCCATGTATTATTTATTGTTTCACTCAACATTATTAAATATTAAATTATATGAGAACAAACAATAATAATATCTAACACTCTAGTTCCAATAATGTTAGCATATCCATTATTACTTGAAGAAATATCTTTAGACAAATTGTAAAAATCAATGATAACACATTATGTATTGAAAGGATTGGATAGAATAATTGATAGAGTTGATGGAAGCTAGGACGGGTATGCACATTGAATTTACTTAATTCATTTTTTTTTTTTGTCCTCCATCCTTGTGGGTATATTTTCTTCCATTGAAATCACATAGTTGATCTAATATTTTTCGAGAGGAAGAACTTCTTCACTTACCTAGTATTTTTTTCATTTTAATTTTTTCCTCTGTTTGGGAATTATATTTTATCTTTCTTTTTTCTCTTCACCTAATAGTCAAACAACTGGTGGTAGTGTGATTCATGCAATTTAAATTTTTCAATTACATTGGATTTAATATAAGATGTCAATATATTATTATTTGAATGTTTTTCTTTAAAATATTGTAGAACTTTTTCTCTCATTTTTCTATCTCCTTTTATTCTCTGGCAATAAGAATCAAATGTATCTATTATTACACCTTCTATAATATGAAAATTTAACTAGACATCCCATGATTGTACTTTATCTACTAATTACCGATAGTTCTTCTTTGATCATTCCTCTAAAGAACCCCCTGAATTAATTAGCTATGAATCTTTCCAATGAATTTGGCTGAAATTTAACTTGATTATCTTTAATAGGTGAAAAAACAAGGCCACCCGATCTAAATAATTGAAATTTTTTCATCCATTTATTCCATATATCATCTTGAGTAACAATAGAAATTTCCATTTTTCATATAAATTTTGGTTTTGTCCACTTTGAAAATTAAAAGACATTGATTCTCAAAGTTAGCATTCAAAGGAAAATCATATGTTTTATATTTTTATATAAGGAAATTAAATTTTAATAAAAATGTAATTACATTAAAATACATTACCTTCCACTCTTCTTTTTTGGTATTTTGTCAATCTAGAACATTGAGGACATCCAAACTATTTCCAAACCAATCTAGCTTTGTACAACAAATCAAATAAACTTGGTGTCTATCTAGGTTTTGTTCACTTCATTATTTTGTTTCAAATATTAGTAATGGCTTCATTAGTTTCATTTGTAGAAATAATGCGAGCCCTTCTAAACCGTAGCCTCTTATGTAAAAATTGTAAATATCTGAGCCTCAAAATAGTTTTTTGTGAAAATATTGTATATTGGTCATCAAGTATATAAAATTTAACGCTATCCCTTTCCAAGTATTTTAGATCTTAGAGAGCTCCACAACGTTATTATTAGATTGTAATAAGGGAAGAACAATAAATGTCTCCCTCTATGTAGGAATAACATTTATCAACATGGAGTGAACAAGAAGGTCAAAATTATCATCATCTATAGGATGATATTGATACTCATTAGAGGTGCTTACATGGCATCGTGAAACATCAATTAGAAATAATTCAGCATTGAAAATTAAAGTATTCAAACTATCGAATACTTAAAGGTTCTATTTTCATGAATATAGTGGTTGCTTTCTTCAGTAATGCAATTGATTTAGTATTCTTTTTAACCCTTGCAGTAACTTTGATATGGATGGATCAATCTCCAATCTAGCCAAATATGCTAACCTCAACATAGAAAAAAAATTGGCATGTTTTGGAGGTGAAAGCGAACCTTTTCTATTCAAAAATGGAAAACAAAAGAGGTTTTTTCAGCTCTATAGTATTTTATGAGTACTATAAGCATGCCACTCTAAATGTCTTCGCATTTGAATAGCCAATTTTTCATTATCTACTAACAACCCCAAATCCCAACCATATATTAAACAAGAACATTTTGTTTTTTTTTTGAGGCCTTTATTTCTCGTTTCCTAAATAAAGAAACATCCAACTCCATATCCAGAATAAGAAACTTATTGTTTTATATTCAATGCATTCGACTGAACACACAAATGTATTGGAATCAACAACTAGGTAAGTACAACAAGTTCAGGGACAAAAAAAGGGGTCATAAGTGGACATCATATTGCAAATAACAACATAATATCAACTTGTAGGGATTATTAGCAATGCATACACTCAAAATTAGAAAATGTATATCAATATGAATCGTAGCATCTAGAATCTAGTTTCTAAACTACTAATTTTAAAAAAAATTGGACAAGTTTAGCTATATTAAACACTCAAAATTCAATGACTTGGTATTTTTTTTTTTAAAATACCTATAAGATTGTAGTCCGTTTGCCCATGATTTGGATGACCAAAAATTGATATATATATTTTTCCTTTGGTGAGAAGTTAGATGCCGCTATCTATCTTGGGATAGATTTTATTTTGTATTTTTAGCAATATTTTATTTTTTATGATTTTTTCCATGAAAGTGGTCTGAAAACATAAAGAAAATAGAGCACTTTCCATTTTCCCGCCATAACTTCATAAAAAAATATTGAAATCAAATAATTTTTTTGAACATGTATATAATTTCACCATGGTTGGGATGGTATAAGTTTTTATCACATTTTGACAAGTGAAAAAAAAATTGCAGTCTTAAACATAGACATAAACATTCACGGGAAAAAGTGTCTTAAAGACCTACTATTAGTAAAAAATTATAAAATGATATTTTCCTATTCTATTCAATATAAAATCAATATTTATACAAAGATAACAGTATCCCCTATGTTATGGTACCATTTTATGACATATTTTGACTTTTCAACATGGTTCGATTCCGCGGAAGAATAAATTTGATGTTTTGCTATTTTTGATGTAAAATTCAGGATTTGATGTCCACTTAATTTTCCCCCAACTTGCTGCACCTACCCAATCTCGCCGAGGATATAACCATATCTTGACTTTCTCATGCTCATCATCTATAACAAAAATAACCACATGTGAGCGTAGTAGTTGTCGTGGTTATAGATTTACACAAACCATTCCTTGTCTCTTTTTTCTTAAGCACTCAACACCTTCAATGAATGGAATTGTCAAGAATGGAGTGTGAAAAATGGAAGACATTTTACTTGCAATTGGAGTATAATATATTAATAATTACTTGCATATGGATTATGTTATTTTTTTCGCATCGTATGATAATGAATTTAAGTATTAGCCTTGAGTAGAATCACCAATATCTATAGTGACATTACCTTTTTTTTATCAATGGAGAATAATCAATGTAATGGTTATGGAACACTAGGCTTTGACTAGATATGATATCTAACCTTCAAGCTCTTTGGTTAGTTTTGTAATTTGTATTTTGTGGATCACATAATTAATAAGAAAGTATGCAAAAATTTCTTTGCAAGTTCAACACACAACATATTTTGGAAGGATTATCCATTGTCTTAAAACCATCCACATTGCATAGATACCATGAAATGAAAGTTTGAAAATATAGATATTAGCAAGAGGTAGGATTTAAGTCCACATATAAGTGGACAATTTTTAACATTACTTGTCAAGGATAATTTACACTCAAATGAATGGACTAGCATAGAGTCATTAAGGTTTATTTTTTGTATTTTGAGAAGAGTGTGTGAGAAACAAATCACAATAATAGGGCCAGCAATGTTGGGTGTTTAAATATTTTTTAAATATAAAAAAATAGTTTTTTTATAACACATATTGCAAAGAAAATATTAATGGCCATTATGACCTAATAAGTTTTATTTGAAATCAAGTATTGGAGTATGTCGTAATTCACACCCGTTTGTATCAAAGAAAACACTTTACAAACATGAAGCTCTATTAATAATTGAAAGGAATAACATAAATACCACTAGGCTTTTCGCTTTCTTGATTTAAAAAGAGAAAACAATTGTCTAGCTTTACGCTGACTAGGCTCCTATCATTACCACTTGGCATTGTAATCACTATATTTTCATCTTTGGACTGATATTTTTTTCATTGATAGTAATTGTATTGTATTGGCTTGAATTCACATGGTGGACCAAATTGATGTACTATATTCCATCAAGAAGTATCAAGACTTATTTATTTCTCCTAAGATATATCATTGTAAATTATAATCCAAATTCATTTGTAACAAAAAATAAATCCTATGCATGGCTAGGCTCAACAATTTCTTAATTTCAAAATAGTTGTTGAATAAAAATCATGTTCTAGCTTAGGGTAACTACAAATAGTTGGGGGGAGCAAAAGTGGACATCAATCCCAATTTAACGAATTGCAATCGTGGTTTATATATCTTTGTGATCATGTTTTTAAAAACTATGATCACAGTGTTTTTTTACAAGTTCGAGAAGTTTGTGAACCTAAAATCGTGATCATAATTTACATGATGTCACCGAGACAAAGAGGTAAGCCCTCATTTTTTATCAATTTTCTTGCATTTTAGGTTTTTTTTTGTGGTTTTCATGGGTTTTTCAATCTTTTGTTTATGTATAAAATTTCTTTGTTTTTTAGTTTCTCGCAAGCTATTAATCCTCCAATTCTCCAAATGTTCCTCCACTTCCTCAAAACCCTCCAAATATTCCTCCACCTCCTCAAAACCCTCCTCCAAACATTCCTCCGCCTCCGTGGCTCCTACCATCCCCACAAAACCACCAAGAACCCAAGGTGATATCATTACAAAAATATGAGAAAATAAAATTTCCATTCAGAACCTTATTCACACTATTAGACAAAATCATTCCACAAATCCAAGCCACATGACTTTAGCCAACACACTTCAAACATTGATTGGTGAAGTTGACTCTACAACAAACCAAATAGATAGATGGAATACTTTTAGAGTTGATTGTAGGCATTGGTATGTAGAAAAATTATCACATGTGGTCGTGAAAGATTTTTTTTGGAAAAGACCACATTTGTGCACTATTTATGGACCCCAAAACCAATGCCCCCTCATGACTAATTGCAAATGGTTCCCTATCCATTGGTGTCATGATGACCAGATTAAGAACAATTTTTTGGGACCGATGGTGGATGGTTTTTTATTATCCACCATGCAACAACAATGAGGTTCCTCTTTATTTTTTGAAGAAATTGTATTGTGAGTTTGTGCTTAATGAGGTCCCCAATTATTTTGACTTTTTGGGTTTTGGTCGAGGAGGTGGCTCTACATAGACTAGACCAAATGCACGTATTGTAGTTGGTCAACCTAGGATGCCCCATGCCCAAAAACCCCACAACCTTCATTTATCCCTCCTATAGTGAAGGAGGTTGTGGAGATCGACACACTACATGTGTTGAGGTCTCTCACTGACACTCTAGCCCAACATAGTAGCCAGATTACATCTAGTGATGTTGGTGGAGGTGTCAGTTCTAGCACACCACACCACTATGTGGGTCATGTGGTGTTGTATGCACTGTGGGTGAGACATCCTTTGTTGGGTCACATGATCTCTTTTTTATATATTTGATGATGGAAGATGTTTTTGGAAGTGTTGCAAATGTCCCTGGTCTTTCACAGGTAAATGTCACATAAATAATATATATAGAAAAGTTTATTTCATTTGAGATTTTAATATATATACTTGATTACATCATACTTGTGTAAAAACTAATATTTTTTATTTTAAACAACAAGATCTAGTCAAGGACACATCCGGTGTGGACATCCTAGCTACTGCAACCCATGTTATAGTGTGTGTAGATGTAAGTTTCAAGTTACTTACATTTCAAAGTTCATTTGATTGCACATTTATTATTAAATACACATTAATGTTTGTGTATGTGTTTCACGTGTACATACATATTAATATGTTTATATTTTTAAGTAGGATTGATGGGACATCATTGTTGGGGCGAGGCTACTAACATGCCTCACGTTACTTTTACGTAGGTTAGTTTCATATATTTTACTAGTTAATGTTCAAGATTGTTTAAATATTATTAACATACATATCTATATGTGTTCTATAATTTAATATATATGCATGAGCCTTAGTTCCTTACACCATTCTCCTGGACAAGTTTTCAATTAATGTTGATCTACATGTTGTTTGTACAACTTATGACTTCCCACACAGACTCCTCCCTTTATGTAGACTATGGAGGTTGTTGTTGATGTTGCCATAAGCATCTCTGAGATCCACTCACACAGGTACAATTTTTCAAATTTGTTAAATTTTGGATGAATGTTTTCTTACTAAATCTACAATATCAAATTATACATGAAATATTTAATTTGAACTATTTATTTGTATGCATCCTAGTATGAGAGTAGAGTGCACTGCCATGACCCCTAGACACTCCCCCTCGTGAGTCTACCCTTGACCTACTAAGAGCATCAATGAAAATTGATAGGGATCATGAGATTGTGGTAAGATTTCACATGCATTAAAATTTCTAAGTTTCTAAATTATGAATGTATTTTCAATATATCCACTTCTTAAAAATTTGGGTGTTAAAAACTTGATGTTTATGAATGTGCAAGGCTAAGTTGTAGGGCTTTTATGCCTAGGACTAGATGGAATGAAATCCATAGTGCCATCTCCCTCCACTACATCCACAAGCTGTGGACATGCTTCTACTAGTAGGGCCAAGAGAGGGAGGATGTTTCATGATTCTTCATAGGATGTATAGATATATATGCCATCTGGACATGTGATACATACATTTTTGTATGCCTATATATGGCTTGATATATATGATCTTGTGTTGGACATTCCATGGAGACGTGTATAGTCTTATGTGACCGTGTGGTCCTATATATATGGCACACTTAGTTTGATACATTATTCTTATATTTTTCAGAGAGATGTGCACTAGCTCGAACACATGTGCATGTATTCCATGTGTACTAGATATATTATATATATGTGGATTTTGTTCTGGACCACTATGATATAATTTTTATGATGTTCTTGATGATCTCATGTGTTGATATTTTTTGTACTGATATTTGACATATGATCATATTTGATGATGTGTGACATTTTTGTATATATGTGTGACTTGATGAAGTATGATGATGTGTGACAACATGATTTCATTAAATGACATGTATTGTGATGATGTATTGACATGTACTATGATGATGTAATGACATGATCTGACATCTTTGTTGCACTCTTTCCACACACACACACACACATATATGCTTCATAATCATATTTTTGTTTCTCTTTGTGGTGGATGAAGATAGGAATTTTACACATAAAAATGTGTCCATTCAAGTGATATGACATCATAATCATCTTTGTTTCTTGATATGACATAATATAATCATCTTGTGCTTTGGAAGATTGCATAACAATGGAAAAATTCTTGATATGACATCATAATCATCTTTGTTTCACTTTGTCACACATATGAAATGTCTTTGTAATTTCATATATATGCTTCATGTAATCATGTCTTTTTTTCTCTTCATATGCTTCATGTAATCATGTCTTTGTTTCTCTTTATATGCTTCATGCACAATCATGTCTTTTTTGTGACCTTATTCAATCTCCTTGAAGGCTTGT
Source organism: Taxus wallichiana var. yunnanensis (assembly GCA_018340775.1). Lineage (NCBI taxonomy): Eukaryota > Viridiplantae > Streptophyta > Pinopsida > Cupressales > Taxaceae > Taxus > Taxus wallichiana. The sequence goes on from CM031236.1 coordinate 393,635,396, forward strand.
CATATATGAAGTTCACTATTGGTGCGGTGAATAATAAATCTTGTGCTTTGGAAGATTGCATAACAATGGACATTCTTGATATGTAATCATAATCATCTTTGTTTCACTTTTCACACATCACACACACACACACACACACACACACACACACACACACACACACACACACACACACACACACACACACACATGCTTCATGTAATTGGTGTCTTTGTTTCTCTTTACATGTGGTGGATGAAGATAGGATATTCTAAATTCAACCATTCACACAACATGGTAGTGTGTTTACCTTGTTGTAATCTCCTTGATGTGACCTTATTCAATTCAAATGATAGGGCATTATTTTCAGGCCATATAAATAATTATTCACATAAGCTTCCTTAATTATTAAGGGAGATAATTCACATTTTTGAAGATGATATACTTGTTCAAGTTTTAACACCACAACTTATGTGTCACCTTCAAATTGACTAAAGAATAAAATCCAAACTTAACAAGAAATTCCATTAATAAATTCTACCAAATGAAGTCCTATTTGGATATTCATTACAACACCAACTTGAAAGGGAATATTTATTATTGATTTTCAATCTTCATGAGATTCTTGAGATAGAAAAATGAATGGTGTTATGTCCCTTCTTTAGTGTGAAGAAGAAAAAATATATTGCATGAGATAACTAAAATAGAGTCTCCTTGGATTTTTCAAGACATGGTATTTCTCCCCACATGAAATCCATCTCCATGTACTTATCAATGTTGTTTCTTAATATATAAGTAAGTGAAATTACTTGGGTTTTGTTCGATTGAAGGTAAGGTACAAATTGAATGAAAAAGAAAAAAAATGACCCATGAAAACAAAAAGCCCCATCAAAAATTTAGTAAGTCCAACTGGATCCTCCACAAATTAATAAGCCATGGACATTTTTCATTTGCTCTAAGAGCCCAGCCATTTTTGAAAAATATTACGTTTTAACCTTATATCAAACTCAAACTACATATTTTGTGACTTTTACAAACAATAGAACACCGAGAGACCAAAAGGAGAGAGAAAAACCAAGATAGAGATTCTCTATAGGGTCTCGACATGGAGTTGGTGTAGGATCAAATGAAAGGTCTCTAAATGTCCACAATGAGAGATCGAGATATTGTTCTTAAAGTTATAGCAAATTTTTGGTCTCGGGCTTAAGGGACTACATGGATGAAGTAGCCCGGAAGAAATAGCTCCATCTAGACACCAAAAAAATCCTCCAAAAAATTTACTAGGCCACCTGGATGTTTTGGGTCATTTTCAAGTGCCCAAGCCACCATCGTTTTAAATATTGCATTTGACAACCTTACACTGACTCAAACTACACTATTTTGTGCTTTTGCAAACAATAGAACACCGAGAGAACCAAAAGGATATGGAGAAAACTGAGATAGGATTATTCTAGAGGGTCTTGACATGGAGGTGTAGGATCAAACAAGAGGTCTCTAGGTGCCATGAAGACCGAGATATCACCCATCAAAGTTATAAGCATTTTTTTGGTCTCGGGCTCTTAAGGGACTACGTCTGGATGAAGTAGCCTAGAAGCAATGACTCCATTTCGACACCAAAAAATAAGCCTCCCAAAATTTTACATAGCCAGCCACCTATATGTGTTGGTGCATTCGGTTTGGTACCAAGAGCCACCATTGCAAAAAATATTGTGTTTGACAACCTTACATTGACTCAAACTACACTATTTTGCACTTTTGCAAACAATAGAACACCGAGAGAACCAAAAGGAGATGGATAAAAAAGATATAGATTATCTAGAGGGTCAACATGGAGGTGTAGGATCAAAAAAGAGGTCTCTCTAGTGTGCATGGAGATCGAGAGATATCACCCGTCAAAGTTATAACATTTTTGGTCTCGGGCTCTTAAGGGACTACGTCCAGACTAGACGAAGTATCCTCGAAGCAAAGAAGCAAATGCCATCTACACCAAAAAAAGCCTCCAAAAAATTTTACTAGGCCACTACATATTTTTTTTGCACAATAGTTGGTTTGGTGCAGAAGCCACTAGTTTCAAAAAATATTGTGTTTGAAAACCTTACACTGACTCAAACTACACTATTTTTGCACTTTTTTGCAAACAATAGAACACTAAGAGAAAAAAGGAGATGGAGAAAACTGAGATAGGATTCTCTATAGGGGTCTGACATGGAGGTTTAGGATCAAATGATAGGTCTCTAGGTGCCACAGAGACCGAGATATCACCGTCAAAGTTATAACATTTTGGTCTCTCCATGGCTCTTTAGGGTCATGGTTTCGAACTAAACGTCAACAAAGTAGCCGGAAAAACGCAATTCCTTTAGGTTATGGAACCAAAATGAAGCCTCCTAATTTAACAGGCCATCTAGATGTGTTGGCAAGAATCATTTTGGTGCCAAGAGCCATTGTTTGCAAAATATTGCATTTGACAACCTCTATGGCCAATAACTCAAACTACAGCCTATTTTATGCTTTTGCAAACAATAGAACATCGAGAGAACCAAAAGGAGATGGAGAAAACTACCACCACCAACACATCTAGTTGGGGGTATACACCTTTGGGTGCTATGGAAGGGCTCTAGGTAGGTTTGGTTGGAGTCGAGACCACCCGATTCAGAGCAAGAACCCTTCCCTATTGATCCCAATTCACGTTTTCAATGCAAACTTCTGCTGGTCACAACTTGGCGCCTGGTCATCCAAAATGAGAACCATCTAAGCCAAAACTTGAGAAAAGGAGGCCTCTAATCACCCAAGAATTTAGGTCCATGGCATTCCTTGAGCCTTCGTGGCATAATTTTTTGCAAACTACCTTTTCTAGGCAGTCCTAGGTAATGAACGAAGTTGAGTAGTGAGAAGTCATGCCCCGAGACATCGTGGGAGAAAACTTCCACCCACCACGCATCCAATTTGGGGTATATACACCTTTGGGTGCTATGGTGGGCTCAAGTAGGCCCGGTTTGGAGTTGGACCACCCGATCCGGAGCAAGAACCCCTTCACAGGTACATAAACCATTGTTAGTTTCTTCTCTTTGCTTGGAAAACAATGAAAAGCTTCTCTTCTCCAAAGCTTGAGAATATAAAATTTCTACTAACTAAATAAATGCCAACCACATGTGAAGGTAGAAGCTTTTATGGCACCACTAACTTGCATAAAAGTGTTAGTCAAAGTAATTTAAGTTGAATCAAAACCATACTAGATATATACAAAATACACAAATTTAATAAAATATATGAACTTGAATCTAGTATACAAATTTAAAAACTTCAAAGAAATATATACTAGATGAGCATGTAAATTCATTCCAATGAACCATCAAGATTGGATATCTACTAACAATGCCAACCACGTGAAGGTAGAAGCTTTTATGGCACCACTAACCTACATAAAAGTGTTAGTCAAAGTAATTTAAGTTGAATCAAAACCATACTAGATATATACAAAATACACAAATTTAATAAAATATATGAACTTGAATCTAGTATACAAATTTAAAAACTTCAAAGAAATATATACCAAGATGAGCATGTAAATTCATTCCAATGAACCATCAAGATTGGATCTACTAACAATGCCAACCACGTGAAGGTAGAAGCTTTTATGGCACCAGTTAACTGCATAAAAGTGTTAGTCAAAGTAATTTAAGTTGAATCAAAACCATACTAGATATATACAAAATACACAAATTTAATAAAATATATGAACTTGAATCTAGTAGACAAATTTAAAAACTTCAAAGAAATATATACCAGATGAGCATGTAAATTCATTCCAATGAACCATCAGATCGGATCTACTTGAATAGCGGACATGATTGCTTCATGATCTGACTCTCGAACCTTCCAAAGAATCTTGTTATTAGGCCTTCCTCGATATCTATACAACTGAATATTTTTCGCTAGAACTAGATGCGAATATAAGAGTATTTTCTGTGTGTCTCAAAGTCTTCAAACACCCAAAAGAGGAATTTTTTTAATGGATACCATCGAAGCCAAGTTTTAAGTAACTACCACTGACCCTTTAGGGTACTCAATCTATTCACCATCTGTAAAAGAGAAGGAAACTTATTTCTTTCCTCGATGCAATGACATAAGAAATAGTTTGTTCCTTCTTCTTCATTTCTTTAATATGCAATAACTACTGCAAACACATGTCCTAAAAAATAGAGGTTTCAACTCAAATTTAAATTACATATTAATTTCAATGGACATAACTCAATACAAAAATTGTAAATAACCATTTACCTTGTCACACCAAAATTGAAATGTCATCAAAGTCCTTGGATGTTGTAACTTCATCTAGAGAAACAAGTTGTGATGCCTATGGAAGTTGATAACTGGGAAGCAAGGAGTTAGAGGCCTACAAATCCATCCATCCACCCATTCTTGTGAATCACACTCAATAGTGGAAAATTTGATACAAGATGCACAAAAACACACCAAATTTCTTGTCCATGTGGCCCATGAATTAGTGTTTGAGCTACAAAATGAGTGTAGATCACTGGACCCTGTGAGTGTCATACAATCCTCGTAGTTAGCAATTTTTGTTCCTCTATCAACCAAAAATATCTATGAACTGTGGAATTTTCTTGAGAACCACGGGCCATGTTGTCAATACACCATTCCACTATGCTCTTTGCATCTTTCAATTTAGCACCATCTTTGTACTTCAACTCTTCTCTTGCAAGAGCTCTTTTCACACATGCCCCTGCACCATCATGCTCTCCTTTTCCATGTCCAAGCCTTAGTGAAACTCCAAATATGTTGCACACCCATCTTGATGTGCATCCTTCTCATCAATAAAACATTCATGCATTCTTAAACTGAGACGTGTAAATTATCGACCATATATAATGTTGATTGAAGTGGATGTCCCTATCAGACAAGTTTTCATAAAATAACTGGAAACACCCTTGCACAAATTTAGTAGAATGAGTCCGATCATCATTGATATAAAAGTGGTACTCTCTTAAAAAAATTGATCATTCTTGTATTATCAAGAGAATGTATAAATGTTATATGCACAAAAATGAAACTTGTATTGAGTTGTAATATTGTGATTGAACCTCCATTTGTGGTTGCAATGTGTAATTCTCTACAAAATCGACCACTGAAACAATAGTACCAATAGGAAATGTGTCCTTGCATATCTTGAATTGTTCATCCAACCATCGAGCTCTGTGTGTATGCCTAGCATACTCATAAACAATTTCATCTTTAAATTTTCTCATAAATTGAAAAATAGGTATATGTTTTGTAACTAGCTCACACCGTTTAGACTCCTTTCCATCTTTCAATTGGTATGGTACTGATTTATATTTATTAAACCCAACTAAATTATGTCCTATTGCACCTCAATTTTCTCATGGATACAAATTTCCAATTTAGGTAATCCATTGCACGTACCACAACTTCCATCTAAACAATCTTGACTATAAAAAAATTGTCCAACTTCTCTTTCACAAAATATCGTAGGAATGAAATCCCTGGAAGATATTGGTGGAACTTGAACACCACATTCCAGTAACATAGTTTTAGAATGCAAATAAGAATGAATACGTTGAAAATTATCATAATGCATCGCAAATTCAACATGTTTCCTACAACAACAAGTGGTGCGAGCGTGGTTGATTTTCACATAGAATGGTTTCAACATTTCAAAAAAATGTTGACTAATTTTAATTTTGGATGCTCCTGTTCAAACTTATGAAAAAATTGAGTTTGAGTCATATCTAAGAAATGCTTTGGATGTGGTTCACGATTAGTAGAACCAACTCTCTGTTTTACAACATCTCTTGTATTAGGTGAAACTCTAGTGTTACCATGCCAAAATTGAACAACAAATTCTCTTATAACATAGATATATATTTTTCTTTACGTGGTGCTCTAGTAGAAAATGCCCAAAAATCAGTGTTATTGGGTGATTGAAGGATATTACACCTTTCAATTACTTTCATTAGAGTTTTTGATTAACTTTCAACATTGGCTTGTTTTCCTAATCAAATGTTATTTTTTTTTGATTCACTTACAACACTAGTAACAAGTACATGACACATGACATTACTATCCCTTGTGTGTCTCTTGACACCAACAATGTGATATGCATCATGTAGGTTTTCAACAATTGCAGAGGTTTGACCACGTATATTAGATGTTGTCAATCCTAAGGTGTTTAATGTAGGTCTCATTTTATTCAATTTCATCAAACTAACCAACAATGACATCTTTGGGAATCATTTAAAATTTCAAAATGATTATCCCAAATTTTAGTGGCTTTTCTTTTGATTTTCCATTCAAGAAATTTTTTAGACATTGGTTTCAAAATGTTCTCATCAATTTCAATAAAATAATTAGGTCTCTTTCATAAAATCCTAGGAGGTGTTTTTGCCAAATTTTGGTTGTCTATGGTTTCAAAATGAATTTCCTGATTCACATTTTCATTGTCTCCTTCAATTTCAACTACATCATGAGTATTTACATCAAGTATTTAATTCATCTTCATCATGAGTATTTAATTCATCTTCATCACATGAGTATTTAATTCATCTTCAACATTGATAAGTAAAAACATTACCTAGTTCCTCATTGCTTATAATAGTAGGGGTTGAAGATGAACCTCTTCTTGATTCATGAAGTTTCGCATTCGCTCAAATTTTCAATTTTTTGCCTCTAATTCCTCAGTGTTTTTTTACTTATTGATTTCCTTTTTAAACTTTGTTTCTTGTCTCCCATGATGTTTCAATCGATGTAGGACAACTCCAAATGATGCAGGGCACCTTAAAAATAGTAAAAAATAGCTTCGATGACAAGAAAAAAGTGTAGAAGGTGGCAAGAATTTCATAGAAATTCATACAATCAAGTCAGAGAATAAAAGCACATGGTGAATTGGATGTTGGGATTCATGTAAATATGATTCTAAGAACCATGATTTGGTTTCGTGATCGTGGTTCTTTTACCAATATCAATTTAAGAATCATGATTTGGTTTATAAACCATCATGGATCACGATTTATCGATAATCAATGTATCATCAAATATGACCCTCAAGGCTCGAGAAATCTCTATTTTTCCCAAACTGAGCTTTGGGAGGTCATTATGGCATGTGAAAGGCCAAAAACATCAAATTTTCTCTTCCACAGTGGACTTGAACCATGCCAAAAATAAAAAACATGTCACAAAAATGGTACCATCGCGTAGGGGAGATTGTTAGCTTCAGTAGAAATATTGATTTTAAAGTGAATAGAATATGATAAATATCATTTTATAATTTTTTACTAATAGTAGGTCTTTAAGACACTTTTTCCCGTGAATGTTCATGTCTATGTTTAAGACTACAACTTTTGTTTCACTTGTTAGAATGTGATAAAACCTATACCATCCCAACCATGGAAAAATTTTATATACGTTCAAAAAAAAAGTATTTGATTTGATATTTTTTGATGAAGTTATGGTGGGAAAATGGAAAGTGCTCCATTTTCTTTATGTTTTCAGACCACTTTCATGGAAAAAAATCATCAAAAAAAAATATTGCTCAAAAAATACAAAATAAAATCTATCCCAAGATAGACAAGTGGACATCTAACTTTTCACCAAAAAAAAAAATCAAGTTTTGGTCATCCAAATCATGGGAAAACGGACTACAATCTTATAGGTTTTTTAAAAAAAAAAAACCAAGTCATTGAATTTTGAGTGTTTAATATAGCTAATAATAATCCCTACAAGTTGATATTTCACTATTTTATTTCATCTATTATAATCGTATCATATGGGCCGGACTAGCCTTATTGTAACTCGGCAATGCACTATATACCCCTGAGAGTAAGTGATCTTTTTTTATAAGATATATCATTGCAACATATAATTCACATCGATTCTTATCAAAGAAAATTCTTAGTGACAACTAAGTTGCTTTATTTATTGAAATAAATGACATAGGAGCTTTTAGGCTCAATAGTTACTTAATTTTCAAATAACGCTAGAATAACAAATCATGATATAGTTTAGCAACCATTAGGCTCATACCAATACCTCTTTTCATTGTAAAGACTATTTTTACAGCTTTGAAGTGCTATTGTTTTTCATTGTTTAAATGTAAAAAAACACCTTTTGAGATTTTATAATTTTCATGTCCCGTTTCATCATTTTATTGGGTCCTATTTATATTATAATATCATTGTTTCATATAGGTTTGAAATATTTTATACTCATTTATTTATATATAAATTTCATGATAAATGTGTCAATTATAATGTTTTCTAACTATCAGGTTCAAACTTTCCATGTGGCACAAAATAATTGGAGAATTATATTTCATTAGCACACTACATCTAACATTGTCTAGGTTCAATTTTGATAAAAATAAAAATAAATGTGCTATACATTTATACAATTTATTTCTTCTATTTTATTATAATATTATATGTTTTATTATGTTTTTACTATTTTAAGCTATAGCCAATAACAAAAGGTGTTGTTTTCAATATTATTTATTTTTTTGATATCTCGCACCTTTTCTTAATGAGTGGTAAATTCAAAATTTGAATTGTGAATTCCCCCACACTTGAGAGTATTTGAAATTTTAATATAATCTCAAATTCCCCACTCTTTCGCTTAATTTTGTGGAAGTCTAATTTTCAAATGTTCATATCCACACTTTTTATATTTTCAAAATTTCTAATAATGGAATGTGCAGAAAAAATTATTAAATACCCTAGAGAACTAGTTTTTAGGGTTTTTTTTTTTGGTCTTGAGAAAATAAATCTCGTGAAATCATAGAACAATACAAGAAAATGATAGATTACAGGGCCGAGTGTAAGAATCCAACCATTTTGGCAAGGGAACAATTAGGCAGTAATTATAATCTCATTTATAGAGAAAACACATAAAGGACGCACACAAATAAGGCACAAAAAGGGAACACATAAACTAGGGAAGGAAAAGGGGTTACGTAGATAAAATAGTGTAGATAGTTAGTTGGATATAATAGAGATAGAAGGTTTGAATGAAATCCCCAAGCACAAAATAATCTTAGATCTAAATCAGGTATTTATCAAAAACATATATTATACTAAATGTGTACCTTTTTTATTGTGGGACTTTTTCATTCATTCTATCTTTGACTAGTTCTGTCTTTTTCATGTCAATCGAGCACTACTTTTACCCTTCAAAAAATACGCTCTGCATGGCTCCATCTCTATGTTTACTAATTCCTTATGATTTTTTTTAAACTACCTTATTCTTCAAGAAAAAAGATTTTGTTTTTCCCTAACCAAAAGAAAATTTAATCCCTTTTCACCTCTAGTTTTTATTTCATTTGAACGCTTTCAAGTATTCACGTTCATTCTATGTCCCCTCTAATTTTTTTCCCGATAATGATGGCCTTTAACATAATCAATATTTTTAAATTTTTAATGGTTCATGAGACTCAAATTATTATTTAGGTATTCTTTACGAATACCTTTTCTTCCTTTTATTATGATGATAGAAACAACCCAAGGTAATTATTTCATTGTACATTGTTTATATGGTTTCCGTGTTGACTTTGTGAGAAGATATTCGAGGTTAAAAAATTATTTAAAACTATAAAATCATATTAAGTTTTCAATTGTGTGATAAATTTTTGTGCAATGGAAGGTAAAATATTATATATATCGTATAAATTTTATAATATAAATATTTTAATCGTTATGTATTTAAATTTATATTTTAAGACATGACAAAAATCACATACATTTGTAGTCGATGATATAATTATTTTTAAACATTATTATTAATATACCACATATTATTGGTAAAAGATAGAGTGTTTTCATATATATTAATTCATGATTCTACACGTATTTCTATGTATTCAAATGGAAACTCCAGATTTATTTTTATCTTTTATACCTTTTCAATTTGATTTCTCCTATCAAATACAATCAATCAAGAAAAATTTGTGTATCTTAGCGGCCACTAGGCTATAATTTCCTTTTGAAGAAAACATGTTTGAATCTCAGTGATAATAAAAATCTATGTATAATTGTATAACACATAGAAGGTTTATGTTTAGTGCTTAGCGGTCACCAGTATAACACTTTCGATTTCAAAATTTGAAGTAAGTTTTTTTGAGGTTATAGGTCATTAGGCTATGCTAAAAATAATATTTGGAGCTTAGCGGCCTCTAGGTAATGTGATCAAATAATATTTTGAGTCATGTAGTGGTTATGATTTAAAAAAAAGATTAAGATATTATGATCTTATCGACCACTATGATTTGGAATAATATTATTTGGAGCTTAGCATCCACTAGGTTATGCTGTAACATATTATTTGGATATATTATTTGTCACTAGGATTTAACAAAAATAAAAAATCTATTGAGATCTTAGCCAAACACTAGGTATAACACAATACCATATTTGTAGCTTAGCGATCGCTAGGTAGTTATGGATATTTTGAACTTTTAGGCCACTAAGACACTACCAAAACATAATATTTGGAACATAGTGGTCGCTAAGATTTAACAAAATAAAGAAAGATATTTTGAGACTAGCGTCCGCTAGGTATGGCCGCAACATATTATTTGGAGCTTAATGTCACTAGGATTTCACAAATTAAATTAAGGTAGTATAAAATTAGTGGTCGCTACGTACTGCCACAACATAATGTTTAGAGAAAATCCTTCAACAAGATTTAACAATTTAAATGAAATTAAATTAAGCTTACTATTCTTTACAACGATATAATAATTTAAGCTTATCGATCATTAGGATTTAACACATAATATTTGGAGAATATCGGTCGTCAGGATTTAACACATTAAATTAAGAATCTAGGAGCCTAAAGACCGCTAGGATATGCATAATCATAATATTTGGAAGTTATCGGTGGTATGCTTTAACAAATAAAAAAATAATTTTGAGCTACTCGACATCTAGGTGCTTCCATATATAATTTTGAGCTTAGATGTTAATATTTAACAAGATAAAAGAATGAAATTTTTTAGCTTAGCTTAAACTAGCTTATGTCATAACATATTATTTGAAGATATGTTATCACTAGGATTAAAAAAACAAGTAAGATATTTGCAAGCTTAGCGAACGCTAGGTTATGCCTCAAAAACATTTTATGAGCTTAGCGATCGATACTCAATAATGGATATCTTGAATTTTTACACTACTAAGACACTACCACATCATAATAGTTGGAACATAGAGGTTTCTAAGATTTAAAAAATATAGTAAGATATTTCAAGACTAGCATATGCTAGGTATTTCGCATAACATATTATTTGGAGCTTAGTGGTGGCTAGGATTTCAAAAATTTAATTAAGGTAGTATGAAATTAGTGGCCCCTACACATTACCACAACATAATATTTAAAACAAATCATTGACAAGATTTAACATTTTAAATGAAATTAATTTATGCTTAAATTTCATTAGTCTTTACAATGATGTAATAATTTAAGCTTAGTGTTCATTAGGATTTAATGCATAATATTTGGAGCATAACAGTCATAAGGATTTAACACATTAAATTAAGATTATAGGAGGCTAGAGCTCCGTTAGAATATGCATAAGCATAATTTTGGAAGTTTGAAAACAAGTATGCTTTAACAAATCAAAAAACATATTTTGAGCTACTCAACATCTAGGTGCTTCCACTATATAATATTTCGAGCTTAGATGTCACTAGCATTTAACAAGACAAAGAATGAAATTTTTAGCTTAGCATCTACTAGCTTATGTTACAACATATTATTTGAAGATATGATGTCACTAGGATTCAACAAAAAAAATTAAGATATTGTGAGCTTAGTGGACGTTAGGTTATGCCTAAAAACATTTTCTGAGCTTAGCGATCAATACTCAATAATGGATATCTTGAAGTTTTATGCTGCTAAGACACTACCACATCATAATAGTTGGAACATAGTGGTTTCTAAGATTTAACAAATATAGTAAGATATTTCAAGATTAGATGTCCGCTAAGTATTACCGCAACATATTATTTAGAGCTTAGTGGTCATTAGGATTTCACAAATTTAATTAAGGTAGTATGAAATTAGTAGCCACTACATACTGCCACAACATAATATTTAAAACAAATCATTTGATAGGATTTAACATTTTAAATGAAATTAATTTGTGCTTCGCAGCCACTAGTCTTTACAATGATATAATAATTTAAGCTTATCATTCATTAGGATTTAATGCATAATATTTGGAGAATATCGATCGTTAGGATTTAACACATTAAATTAAGAATCTAGGATCTATAACATCGCCATTAGGATATGCATAATCATAATATTCCGAACGTTATTGGTGATTTACTTTACAAAATCAAAAAAACATATTTTGAGCTAATCGCTTCTAGGTTCTTCCATTATATAATATTTCGAGCTTAGATGTCGCTAGCATTTAACAAGAGAAAGAATGATTTTTAGCTTTTTTGCTAGCTTATGTTGTAACATATTATTTCAAGATATGTTGTCACTAGGATTCAACAAAAACAAGTAATATATGCATGAGCTTAGCGATTAATGGACGCTAGGTTATGCCTCAAAAACATTTTATGAGCTTAGCAATGGTACTCAATAATAGATATCTTAAAGTTTTACACTACTAATACACTACCACATCATAATAGATGAAATATAGTGGTTTCTAAAATTTAACAAAATATAGTAAGATATTAAAATACTTAAATTGTCCACTAACATTTCCATAACATATTATTGGAGCTTAGTGGTCATTAGGATTTCACAAATTTAATTAAGGTAGTATGAAATTAGAATTGTTATGTAATTAACTGCCACAACATAATATTTAAAACAAATAATTTGACAAGATTTAACATTTGAATTAAATTAATTTTGCTTCCAGATGTTAGTCTTTACAACGATGTAATAATTAAAGCTTAACATTAATTGGAATTAATACATAATATTTTGAGAATAGCGATCAAAATGAGTAAACACAATAAATTAAGAGTCTAGAGATTATAACATCCACTAGGATATGCATAATCATAATATTTGGAAGTTATTAGTGGTATGCATTAACAAATCAAATAAAAAAATTTGAGCTACTCGATATCTAGATGCTTTAACTCTTTAAAATTTCCATCTTTGATATCGCTTAGCATTTAACAAGTCAAATAATGAAATATTTATCTTAGAGCTTGTAGCTTATGCTGTAACATATTATTTTAAGATTTTGTGTCACCGGGACTTAACAAAAAATAAGTAAGATATTGCAAGCTTAGCGATGGGTACTCATTTATAGATATTTGAGCATAGTGTGCTATTTTATGCCACAATGACATATTTGGATCTTAGTGTATCAAAACAAGAAATGAATGTTTAGACAAGTAGAGCATTTGGAATTGTAGAAACCTATAATTTAGCTTTTAGCAACTTAAATATTTAAATTGTGCTAATTATACCATTTCTCTAAAATTGATGACATATCATCAACATCTCACATTTTTTCCTATTTCGTTAATTAATTACATTACGTTAGTTAATTAACTCTTCTATCCAAAAATGAATCCAATTAACAAGCTTCTATTAATTAGCTCCCATTTCTATCTAAATTAATTAATTATCTTCCTCTTCCATTAGATCAATATTTTGTCATTTATGTGACTACATCCCTCTCATAAAGTATAAATCATGCCAATTATTCCTCTAAAGAGCTTCTATAATATTGCACACCTATTAACTAATCACTTAAACCAATCTAGCCCTTGTTTACTAATAAATTGGAATATATACACAAAAATTCAATAAAATTTTTGGGATCAAGACCCAATGTGGACACTATTAGAAAATGGGCCATTCTAATGCAGATGGAAACCAAAAGGGGATTTAATAATCACCACCATGGCAAAGGGTTTTTTTCTGGCCCGATTTAATCTCCAATCGGATGTTGACTCCATTTTGTTGGGTGGTCCCTGGTGTCTGGGTAATATGGGACTATTTTTAAAAAAATGGTATCCTGGATTCAATCCATTTGTTGAGAATATTCATGCCATACCCATATGGTGTAGGCTCCCAGGGCTTCCTCTGCATCTATGGGATGATGAAATCCTCCTGCACATTGCCAAATCGATTGGTTCACCCATTGGCCTGGATGGGCCCACGAGAAATAGATCTAGGTTGGCATTTGCTAGGTTTTGTGTCTCCATTGAAATGGATCAGGAGCTTCCCGATCACATTGTTCTACAATCCAAATTTGGAATATGGAATCAACAAATAGAATATGAAGCTTTCCAACTAAGGTGTAGAAAATGCCACAGATTAGGGCATTTTTGCCAAAGAAAATGTCTGAACATTCGGCCAAAAGCTGGAAGATTTCTCAGATATTCCTGAAGATCAAGGACAAAATCAGAGAGATAAGGTGGATAAAGAGCAGATATCTGAACCAGCTACTGGAAATAGGTGTTTGGAGAGGCATTCCAAGCTAAAAGAAAGGAAAAAAGGATTTAAGGCAAAGAGACCACCGGTTTACAGAAAACTTTGGAAACCTAAGAAGCTGATTGAGTCTCAACAAGAATTAGATCTGGGTCCGAATGAGGAAGAAAACAAAAGGGAGATGTCAGTGGATTCAGTATTGAACTCTTTGACTCCAAATCCGGTAAAGTTGAACATGGAGGTTGATGAAGAAAATGAAAAAGTTAACATTTCTCTCTCATATATGGAAGAAGAGATAGACAAAATCAATGCTCATCAAGAGCTACTAAGCAACAACTCTTTGGAGAAACTAAAAATGAGACAAGAAAAAGGCAAAGAGGATCTAGAATCCATTGCATGAGATCTAAACCAAGAGAAGGAGGACACAGATGTGGAGGAGCTGGCTCCTAAAATGGATAAGCAGACTGATATTGCCACAGGAAAAGAGGATGGGGAAATTACCCCCATTAGAAAGGAAAATGACTGTGATAATGATGGATTCATCTTAGTGAAAAGAAAGAAAAGAGGTTCAAAAACCTGGAAGAAAGTGGAATCACTCTGTAGTGGAAAAAAAAGTAGCTTGGAAGCTGGGAAGCTTCCACCTCAAGAATCACAAGGGCCACTACTAGAAGAACTACTAATTTTGGAGTAACCTTTAGAAAAGGTAGGCCATCTAAGAGAGAAGCAAGAGAAAAAGAAACTGAAAAAGAAATTGCAGATGGTACACAGAGAATTCTGAACCATCCGGCAAATGCATCTCCAAATTTTTTTAATGAAGGTTATTTCTTGGAATGTCAGAGGCCTCAATGGGGGCCTAAGAAAAGAATGCTTAAGGAAATTAAAAGAGAAAACAAACCCAACATTCTTCTCATTCAGGAAACTAAAATGAAAAGTAAAGCAGTTGAAGACTTCAAAAGATATTTTTGGCAGAACATTGCCTTTGCTGTTGTTGACTCTCAAGGGGCTTCTGGAGGCTTAGCGACCTTTTGGGATACAAAGATGGTTGATGGTAAGGTACTCTCCTCCACCCAGAATCATTTAGCTATTATTTTTAAAAGCCTTGAAAATAATCATAGCTGGATTCTATCTAATATTTACGTGCCCAATACTGCTACTGGTAAAAGAAATCTATGGAAAGAGTTAACCTTGTTCCGAAGCAAGGTTGAAAGCATGAACTGGCTGGTTATGGGAGACTTCAATACTCCTCTGAATCCGGGAGAAAAGTTTGGGGGAAGTTCTGAATTCTCCCTTGGTATGGAAGAATTTGTAGGCTTCATCTCGACTCTTAATCTTATGGACATAGAGCTTCATGGCAATCAATTTACATGGTCCAACAGAAGGTTAGGAGAAAACTTAATTCAGGTTAAACTGACAGAGCTCTTATTTCTACAAATTGGATCCTGGACCAGAATTTCCATCTTTCTTCTCTCCCCAGAACGGGATCTGATCATAATCCAATTGTCCTCAACTTCTTCAATTGGACAAAACCTTTTCATGGCAATTTCAAATTTGAGAAAATGTGGTTCGAACATGAAGACATTATGGTCAGAATTAAAGAATGGTGGTTTTGGGAAGGCACAGGGACGGCCCAATTTAGGCTTCTTCAGAAGTTGAAGAATGTTAAACAGAAGATTAGAATTTGGAATAAAGAGGTATTTGGAAACATTTTTGAAAAGAAGAAAGAACTTAAGCAACAGCTGGAAGAGCTTGAGCTAAATGTTTCCATGAAAGGTATGACTCTAGAGGATAATCGGTGGGAAAAAAACTCCTCGAGATCTCGCATAATATAAACAACCATGAAGAATCCTTTTGGAGAATGAAATCTAGAGCCCTTTGGCTTAAAGATGGAGATAGAAATACAATTTTTTTCATTTGATGCCATCAAACATAGAGCTTGTGAGAATATCCGAGGTTGCTAAAGGAAATGGAAACATTACTAAGGATCCAGAGGATATCAAAACAGAGGTGCTTAATTTTTACAAGAACTCCTCTCACTGAAGATAACTCCTACAATGAACAAGCGGCCTCTTTTCTCTTAGACTCCATTCCTAATAATCTCATACCTTCTGAGAGATTTAAAAGTCTTTCAAAAACTGTCACCATTGAGGAATTAAAAAAGGTTGTTTTTGCTTTAGAAGGGGATAAGGCTCCAGTCAGATGGCTTCTCGGCTAACTTTTTCCAAAGATGTTGGGAAATATGCTCTGAAGATCTCTTGAAAGCTGTTAATGAATTTTACAGAACGGGAAATCTCATTAAAGAACTAAATAATACACACATTGTGCTTGCCCCAAAAAAGTTGGATGCAAAAGACTTCAAAGATTTCAGGCCTATCAGTTTGGTTAATGTCATTTATAGAATTTTCACAAAGATCCTCACCACTAGACTGCAACCTATTCTCATGGAGATCATTTCACAACAAGCAGAGCGGGTTCATCCAAGGAAGAATTATCCAAGATGGAATTATCATGGTTCATGAAACTATACATTCTATGGATAAAAGTAAAAAGGTGGGGATGGCCATCAAACTGGACATGCATAAAGCTTTCGACAGAGTCTCCTGGAGATTCATGGAAGAGGTCTTATCCAAGTTTGGGTTTCAAAGAAAATTCAGAAAAATCATTCACTCTTGTATCTCTACCTCTAGATTCTCTGTGGTTGTTAATGGAGAACCTGTGGGCTTTTTTTGCCAGCAATAGAGGTATTCGGCAAGGCGACCCAATCTCCCCTCTTTTATTCATTATTATGGCTGATGTTTAAGCAGATCTATCTCCAAAGCTATTGACATTGGCATGATAAAAGGCTTCCCTCCAACTACTGGTAATCAGATCTCCTCTCATCAGCAGTTTGCCGATGACACTTTGCTGCTCCTGATGGCTTCCATTATTGAGGCAAAGGCTATCAAAACTGTCCTTAGATTTTATGAGGAAGCCTCGGGACAAAAAGTTAATTTTGACAAAAGCTCTATTTATTTCTTCAATACTCCTAGGAAAGGCAAAGAAAGATTGCTAATATTCTAGGATGCACTATTAATTCTCTACCAGCTACTTACTTAGGATTACCTTTAAGTACTGGCAAGATTTCTGTGGAGGTATGGAATGATCTTATTAAGAGATTTCAAAGAAAGTTGGCTGGCTGGAAAGGAGCAGTCCTTTCAAGTGCAGGTAAGTGCCTTTTGGTTAAAAGCACGCTTCAAAACTTGCCTATTTACATACTGTCAATGTTCAACATGCCTTCTGCAGTGATGAACAACATTGAGAAGATTCAAAAACACTTTCTATGGCACGGTACTGAGGACAGATTCAGATATCACCTTGTGGCTTGGGAACAGGTTTGTAAACCTAAGAGGCTAGGGGGGTTAGGCATAAAAGATATCAAACATATGAGTACTGCCCTTAGTGCAAAATTAGGATGGAGGCTTATAAAAGAACACAGACCTTGGACAGAGCTGGTTAAGATTAAATATCTTTCAAACCAAAACAAGATTTCCTTCATATATGATCAGTCTCTTCCGAGTGGTTCTATTTTCTGGAACAACCTTCTACGCAGCAGACACATTCTCTCTCAGGGGTGTAGCTGGAAGCTTGGAGATGGACAAAACATAAACTTCTGGACTGATAAGTGGATGGATTCTAACTAGATTTCTACTTTTGATCATATTAAAGACAACTTAATTACAAAGTATGGACACAAAATCCAGGGGTACATTGAGAGGGATGGAAACAAAAGAAAATGGAAACAGCTAAAAGTGGAGAATGATAGTATATAGGCTGAGATTGCATATCTCCATAGAATCAACTTTCCCTAATCCATATAAGTAATCAAAACCTTAAGGATGAGCTCATCTGGAAAGATTCTTTCGATGGGGAATACACTATTAAATCAGGATATAATTCTTTCTTTGTATCCATGGAAAGTGAAATTAAGTGGCACAAGCTGTGGATGCTGGAGTTAACCCCTAGAGTGAACTTCTTTTGGTGGCTAATTATTAATGGCAAGATCTAACTAATGACAATCTCATCAAGAGGGGATTCATCATGCCAAATAGATGTTGCATGTGTCAAAAAGAGGCTGAAGATATAAAACATTTATTCCTCCATTGTGAGATTGCCTCCAAAATTTGGCAGCTTGTTTTTGATAAATTTAATCTGAGATGGACTTTTCCCCTTACCTGTCTTTAGGCTTGGGAGCAATGGGGCTCTCCATTTAAACATTGCATGGTGAAAAGACTATGGCAACTTGTTCTGCCCCACACTATGTGGAGAATCTGGAAGGCTCGTAATGATAGTATTTTCAGAAACAAAAGACAGGCTTGTAACAAAGTATATAAGGAAATTATCATTGTTGTGCAAGATAATATTGCTAGATTTAAACCCCCTAAAAATGGTCTTTACCCGGAGAATGAAGCAAGCATCCTGACTGAATGGAATATTGCCACTGTCAATAGAAATAACAATGGTACTGACAGAACCACAATCAGATGGATTAAACCTCCCACTGATTGGCACAAGTTAAATTTTGATGGGGCCTCAAAAGGCAATCCGGGTGACTCTGGAGGAGGGGGAATCATCAGGGATCAAAGAGGTTGTTTTGTTGCTACTTTTTCTGGGAGAATGGGCAGGCAGACTAATCATTATTCGAAGCCATGGCGGCTCTTTGGGGTATAAAACTTGCCAGGGATTGCAATATTCCAAATATTATAATTGAAGGTGATTCTCTAAATATTATCAATCTTTTGAATAAAAAGCAACACCCCAGCTGGTCTATCAGGGATTATATTGAGGAAGCTATTGATATATGCAAAAGCTTTGAAAATGTCCAAATCACCCACACCTATCGGGAAGGTAATAGGGTAGCTGACAGCTTGGCTAACTTCGGTGTTAATAATTCCTTTCAAACTTGGTTTAGGGGGGATGTTCTACCCGCTCATGTCAATAAAGCCATTATCATTGATCTACATGGTAGTGAAAATCATTACTAACGGCTGTAATTTGGATGCTAATGTGCGGATCCTCAAGTACATGATGATGACATCACAAAAGATATGGATGATGATGCGATCTATGCGGGATGATGACTGTCATCATTTCTTGGCATAGGAGGAAAGCCGAGGAGCGGGCAATAATAACAAGTGTAGCATAATCATTAAATCAGCTTTCACGGTAAGGAAAGATTCAAATATCAAAATCAAAGCTCGGCTGTCCGCACATTGGTAGCTTTTTTACCATTGAGAACAGAAAAAGAAGCAGAGGAAACATGGGGGGTCCACCTTGCAAAACTGAACCGACCCACAATCCTGAGTGGAAAGAGAACACGGAGCTTTGGGATTACCTACAAATCGGGGGCCTGTCTAATTTCATTGAAAGGATCCAAGGCTTCGACCAAGACATTTCTATCAAATTCACCCAGGGTTGGAAGAATAGGATTGTCAAGTATAGTAACATGGAGATGGAAATCATGGAAGAGCTCATCGCTCAGATCACGGGCCTCAGCCTGGAAGGCACCAAATTCTTCAATAAGAAGGTGGACAGGGAGGTGGAGACCAAGAAATTTCTGGAAGAGGGGGAAAATCTTGAGTTCGTGGCTGCTGGCATCAAGGTGGCGTCGATTCCTGAACCTTTTGCTGAGCTGGCCAAAATGGTGGTTAGGTACGTTACCCTGAAGGAAGATTTGTGACTATACCTCAAAAGCATCGATTTTTCGAATCACTTTCGTAGAAATAACATTATCAGCTTTCCTCACTATTTGATTAACTCTCTGGAGAAATCTATAAGGGAAGTTAGAGCCACTCTAGGGCTGTCCCTTTGCACCAGGGACTTATCCTCTTGATCCACCACCACTGCTCCAATTTGCCCTCCCGTGAATCCTACCCCACCTCCCTCCTCCATACCTCCACCTACCCACACTGCTTCCCATTCCCCCTCGCTTAAAAGAAAGAATGAAGATATTGTTTCCAGCAAGAAAAGCAAGAGCCTTAAAGCTAAAATCCCTACTTCCCAATGGGTCCTAAGGAGCCACAAAGACTTGGAACTTGCTGAAAACCTCCTGCATATTAGCAAGCCGGTGGAGGAGCCCAAGGAGGAGGAATTGTTGGACAGGGTGGAAAGATTAGAAAAGGAGATACAAGAGCTCAAAGGGGCTATAAAAAACATGGAAAGAGCTAAGGGTAAAAGAATCCTTCAAACTGAGGAGGAAGAGGGGGTTATTGCTGAAGTCTACAAGAAGCTACAGTCCTTAGATGGCAGATTGGGGAATGCTAAAAGCTGCAATGACTGCATATTGTCTGCCCTCAAAAGCATTTATAATTTCATTGAACAACATGTCCATAGTGTCTATAGTTTAAGTGGGGTTAATGAGGACATTTGGGGTCCTAAAGAGAAAAGGGATATTGCAATTGCCCAAGCAGATATGCAAGACTCCTCTCAGGCCACTGCCATTGCCTTCTTCATGTCGCTGTAGGCTATCAAGACCAAGATTGACAGAGCCATCAAGTAACGGGTTGTTGTGATGTTGTTTTTTGGCTGCGATGTGGTGTCATCCGCTGTTTTTGGTGATTGGAGCTATCTTTCCTTCTTTTTTTGGCGGAGCTCTATATGTTGTTTCTCCTTTGGTTTCTTTTTTATCTTTCCTTCTTTCTTTTGGATCTTTGTACATATTTAGATAATTTTTTCACTTATATTGTAATAGTTACTCCTTGGGTTTATTGCTCTCATTCATAGTCATAATTGAAGGGTCTTTACAAATGCCTTGATCAATGACCTACCCAATATGTATTAATGTTTTCTACAACGATGTCATTATTGTAATGATTTTTTTGTTATTTTTCAAAAATATTTGTTCCTCCCACTTTGCATCAATGAATTTATTTATCATATTGTATAGACCATGTAATGCCTCTTCTACATCAAAAACTATACCAGAAGGCTGTGGCCTTTAATTTAGTTTCACACTCTTTATTTCTCTAGCACGCACGCCTCTTAGTAGTTCTATGACTACTTTTGTTGAATCCCTTATCAATGATTCCCAATATTCCTTATATTTTACCACTTGGGAGTTTTTTTTTTTTCGTTTATTTATAAGAGTGAAGAGGTATTTTGAAGTTTTGTGCCAAAAATGGCTTGTTGTGTTGACATCTTCTTTTTGGTTACCCTTTTCAAGGTTCCCATCCTTGGATTGAATTCAATTTTTACTAAGGTCTCTTCTTGTGCCTCCTAATATAGATGTTATTTTTGGGAAATTACAAATTTCTCTACCCAATCTTGTCTTGCTTCATGTGAAGTGGAGGGAAAATATTGAGAGGGTTGTATTGGGGTTGCGCTAGCTAAAATTTCAATTTGCATAGTCTCTTGTTCTACATCTGATAAAGTTAAGGAATATTCCACCAAAGTTGGAGCTTCATTTGGTTTGGGAAATACTTCTTGAAACTCATATCAAGTTTCAATTGGTGGAGATAAGGGAGCACAAGGATTTTCTGAATGTTTTGAATACAAATTTTCCTTTCTCTTCATAGCCTCCTTTTTAATAGTTACTCTCAAAGGTGGAACCACCCCTATCTCCTTCATATTCTACTTAACAAGGATATCTTCTATTTGGGTAATCCATACCCAGTCATTGGCATCAGGCACGTGAGCATACAATATATTTAACTGTCCTTTATGTGACTTAAGGTGTTGGGAAACCCTTTTAATTTTGTCATATTGCCTTAGAGGGTGTTCAAGGAGATGAAATGAATTTATATATGACAAGGAATCCTTCAAATAGGACAAACTATTAAATTTTTTCATCCCACAATGATAGTGGGAGGGGGATGTGTTTTAATCTTCTTCTTCATACAATTTCCAGCAATATCATTGCAAATCTGATATGAAACCTCTTGTTCTGCTAATTTGTATAGCACATAATATGGTAACTGAAAAGGAGGTGTAAGGAGCCCCTCAATCATGATAACTATATATTATGGATAGAAGAATACAACTCCCATTTTCCTTATAGAAGTGAGGATGTCAACATATATTCTTGGTGTTGTTTCATGTAATTGTTGGTAGAGAGAAGGATACAAATAAATTCATATATCTTGAATATGTAATCTGAAATGATGGGCATAAAAGTCTTAATATTTTTCATTTACCTTGAAAGCGCTTGAAGGATATTAGCTTTGAAAAAAATCGAATAGGTGAGAACACCCATGAGATAACATCGAGAAGATAGGAAGCCTGTAAAATGATTTCGATTATCGAAAAAATTATTTCTTCATCCCACTAAATTGAAACTAAGCACTTAACCAAAGGAGGAAATATTTCCATCATTAATAATAAAATAATTTACGAGGGATCTAGAAACATCCACCTTAGAGATAGAATAATTTCCATATAGCCTATTCATGAGGGCCATGCCAATACAAACTCCTAGTCTAAACCTTTTAATAAGGATATCGAGAAGATGGGAATAATCTATATTATATAATCAATCAATGGACCAAATTTGGAAAACATATCTTGCTCTCCTTTGGGCCATCCAAGTCTTGACTATTTTTTCATCAGTACGGGGGAGTCCAACACTGGGAATTTTATAATAACTTTTGTATGCATTCCCAAAAAAAAACCTATTATTTTTTCCATGATTTAGAAAATAAGGACATATCCTTGGAATTGGCATGAATTAGATAGGAAGCGATCACTTCCGAAATGGAAGAACCTTTGGTTTAATGGAAATTAAATGGAGACCAAATATTTTTATCGCCCTTATATCTCAAAATCGTAACACTTGATCTTCCAAGGTATACCCTTTTTGTCTACGACATCAACATCAACACTTTCATCTTGTACTATAGAAAATAGAGTTGAGTAATAATTAAAGTTGTTATGTAAGGAATCTGGATTAAAAAAATCTAATTACTCTAGTGTCCTCGTAGGAATATAAATAAGCATCTACCATCAACATTACCAGCTCTCCTGCCATGTTGAAAAATTAAAGGGCCACGAATGTTGCATACATCATCAAAAGAAATAATTATTGAGACAAATGACATACTTTAATTTATGGCAACATTCATGTCCCTTATTTTGAATATTAGGTAATCTTAGAAAATAATTGCCAAATAAATGAAAGAAGTGTTGCGCAGATCATAGTAGTCACTAGGGTCAGCCATAACTAAATATTTAGAGCTTTAGTGGTTTATAGGCATCATTCAGAGACTTACTATTAATGCAATGAGAAATGTCGTGATACATGCACCTCTCGAGGGTTGAATATATACATGGTTTTACTCATAGCATTTACCAAGAAACACTCACAGTAAAAATATAAATGCAATGCGTAAATTCCACAAATACAACTACTATTGAGGCTTCAAAATTAGGTAATGTAGATCCTAGCAGTGGATAAGTTTGGAAACAACAAAATATTTAGAGATAGACCATATCCTGGGAATTATTCATGAGACAACTATTATTAGAATGATAAAAATTTCACCAATCTTTGCACTGGTGGTGGTATATGTAGTGTTGATCCTAGCGGTCACTAAGTTCAGACCACACAATTAATTATTTAGAACTTCGGTGTATTTATGCTTATCTTAAACAACATCCATTTTTCAAGTAATACATCCGAGTTTTGAGTCAAGAAATACATAATTTTATTCCTAGAGTTTGCTTTAGTAAGCCACAACGAAATATATAAATCTTAGTGGCCAATAAGATCTGCCTCGATAAAATATTTTGAACTTAGTGTTAGCTAAACACCATTCAATGGACATCATTTATTGAACTAAGAAAATAGTTGTAATACATGTTTTCTTAAGGGATCAACCTTTAGTTAGGTTTGATTAGTTTTTTGCAGGGATGTGTATACCTATCTTTATTTATTAATAATTGTACTATATTGGCTGGACTTTCCCTTGTGGAGCCAAGTCCTGCACTACATACCCTCGAGAGGGATCAAGCCTTATGTAGTTCTTATAATATATATTACAAGTTATTTAGAAGGGATTTACTTTGTATACATACGTATTTTTCTTGGTATCGTAGGTGATCTTGAATTATAACTCCTCTGTGACCATTACAATTTTAAAACTAGAGAAATTGTAAAGAAATGAAAACCTCTATGACCATGTTCCTATGTGCATCAATTTATCCATATAATACATGGTATAATGAGTTTAAATATAATGACCACACTCTTTCTAGTGTTAGTATGAAGATACAGACACCAAACTCTATGTATAATCTCCCTGGTCATTAAATATCACAATTTCCATATGCTTCCACCGCAAAAGTAATTTCAATAATCAATTTTTAACAAAATATGTAGAGAAACAAATGATAGAAGTCCTAAAATTAGATTTAGTTTAATTTCCTACAAAAACATTGAATGAAAAATAATACTTTCAAAAAAAAAAAATTTTCCTTCCACCTTTTCAAGAACAACCATTTTTTTAGCTTCAAGCAATCATTGTTGTCTATGTCAAGTATTTTAGGAAATAGTAAGATAAAAAATCCCATAACATGTTTGTACATTTCTTGCAAGCACGCTATACACATATTTTGCAATCATTTAAGGATCATCATATTGAATGAAAAAAACAAATCCAAAACATTTGAATTGAGATTTTTTTGTTAAAATGTGTGAAATAATATGGTACCATGGACAGAATTGACTTTCGAGAAGGGCACAAATTTGGTTTTATTGAAAAGGCTACAAAAACTTCTACTTTTATAGAATATCAATAATTAGGAAGTGATAAAAATGGATTTCATTTTGCATAGTTTTCCCAATAAATATTTAGAGCTTGGTGGTCACTAATCAACATTAACATGAAAAATATTAATGTAATCATATCTATGCAGCAATATATGCAATATCGAGGGGTAACAACATACGTACTTTTGTTCCTAGTGGTCGCTAAGATGAGCTACAATGAAATATTTGTATCTTAGTGGTCACTAGGCATCATTAATAGTAAAAATATTAATGAAAAGATAAAAATATGGAAATACATGTAGTCTTAAGGGGTTAACACATACGTTATTTTGATCCAAAGCAATAGCTAGGATCAACCACAATGAAACATTTTGAGCTTAGCGGGCACTAGACATCATTACCAAGAAAAAAATCAATGTTGCACTATCATTTTGAGCTTAGCTGGTGCTAGGCATCTTTACTTATTTATAATTGTACTATATTCATTGGAATATCACGACAGAGCCAAGTGCTACACTACATACCCTCAAGAAGGATCAAACATTATGTAGTTCTCATACTATTTACTATAAGTTATTGAAAGGAATATATAAATTACACATTTTAATGATAAATGAAATCTCAAAATCCATGGTGGTCTATAATTAGTTAGTAAATGAAGTCTCAAAGGCCATGGTATAATGAATATAAATATAATGATCACACTCTTTATAGTGTTAGTATGAACATACAGACTTGAACCCTATGTATAATTTCCCTTGTCATTATATTTCACAACTTCTCAAGATATCACATCTCCCTATTTCCATATGCTTATTTCCATATTAAGAAAGAAAACCATGACATCTTATAATTTTTAGTGTTGATATACCATTATATTATTTAACTAAAACAACTAGAGCTTGTAATTTTAATCTTATAATTATAGCATATATCTTTCTAGAACTATCTAGTAAGTGAAACATTACTCAAAATCTTGTTTAGCCTCAATTCTCATGTTTTATAGTTCCCCAATTCTTTATTTTACAAGGAGGAACTTACACTTATGGAAATATTTATAATTTTTTCCTTTGGCAGTCACATATATGTTTTTATAACATTGTATTTCCCATAATTTCCTTATGTGAGAAAAAATTATTGTAAACAAGAAAACAATTATTTGTGTTACTATTACTATTTCATCTACTGGAAGATACTATCACTATTTCATTACTTTAATTTAAAATGAAATGTCTATAGAAACCAAGAATAGCGGTCCAAAATCCCTAAATGAATAACAACCCTAACTGAATAAAATCTAATTTCCTTGACCTTTTTAGAAACACCCATTTTGTTCACTACCAATAATCATTGTTGTCCATGTCAGGTATTTTATGAAACATTTCTTAGTCCTCTTGCAAAAAAATTCCATAAAAGTTTTTCCATTACTCGCAAGCACGTGTACACACATATTTCACAAATCATTTAGGGATCGATAGATAGAATGACAAACCACTATCAAACACTATCAGTCGAGAATTTTTTTAAAAGTCATCATTAAAGAATCAATAGATTTGACTACTGGAAGAAGAAAAAAAAGGGTTTCATTGAAAAGGCTATGAAAAAACCTACATTTACATAATTTCAAAAATTTGAAGGAATAAAGGTTAGAGTGCATACTAATTTTTGACACTTTCACAAAAACATCCCCAGCTCATAATTTTAGAAATCAAACCGTGATCAATTTTTCCAATGGATGATTATTCTTATGGAGTTTTTCCCTTATGCCAATGTTCTCACCAAAAGCTTCAAAAATTTAAGTGTCTAGGAAATATACTAATAAATGAAAATCTATAGTTACATGTGTTGATCTAGTTTGTTTCCCTTTCAAGTTAATGAATTAATACTAAACAATATTAAGCCACTCCAAAATGAGAGGGTTTAAGGTACCTCAATTGTGTGATGGATAAAAAGAGACGGGTGAAAAGTGAATGATCTTGCAGCAAACTTAATGAACCTAAAAATAGAGGCAACTAAGAGGAAGATGGATTAGATAACGTTAACTTCCTTGGAAGATGTCAACCCCATGTTTGATAAGGTAAGATAAAATAAATGATAATAAATCTAGGATAATATGCAGAATATGAGGCACATAGAAATGAAAATGTAGAAATGTAAGGCACATAAAAATCTGATCTAAATTGACATAAAATAAAGTTACCTGGAGTAGGGTTGATGGTGACCAAAGCGGTAGAGGTCAAGTCGACATTGACCGGAGGAAGATGGATGGAACAACAACTATAAATGTAGATCTAGATATTTTGAGTGCAAACCTAATGATGTTGAGGATATGTGCTAATTTATTGGAACCTAAGAGAAGTTATGAGATTCAATAAATAGAAGGGTGTGAAGAAACAGAATCTAAGTGATGGATACAAAAAATAGAGGTCTAGTTGGACGGTGACTAGGTTGGGGTGACGATGACTTAGGGAACTGACAAGATAAATCTAAGAAACAATGATGTAGGGGATCGAGAATCTAGAAAACACTTAAACAAAGTAAAGGCAGATAGATGTAGGATCAAAATGAGAGTGCAGAGGCGAAAATGGTGATCCTGAAGCTAGTCTAAGTTAAGTTGAGAGTGGATGGAAGGACTGAAAAGATAACTTGTAAGTATGAGGGACAAACAAGGCGGCCAAAATGAGGTCTATGGAGATGATACGGTCCTATAAAATGTTAGATACAAACAAGACAATGATAATATGATAATAACTGAATAAAATAACACAAAATGATGGTAATCTCATGAAGGATGTTCATGAGTGATGCAAGCAATGTTGAAAGGAGATCAAGAGGTTTGTAGCTATCATAGGGATGCTCGAGCACAAGGAAAATTTTACAAGTCACAAGAAAGCTCAATATTGTGCATGCTTTTTAGAAGGGGGTGAAATGTAATCTTAAAGGGTCTACGGTGTGACCAATGGGTCACACCGATTATAGAAACCTTTCCTTTGATGGTAAAATCACTTATTTACTTGAGATATGGGATTTTAGAGATTGGAGATAAATGCTTTAAAGCATGTAGGCAGGTAAGGGTTGTTTAGGGAAGTGTCATGGGTAGATAGGAGATAAAGATGGGTTAGATAAAATATAGAAAAATGTAGGGATGTGGATTTAGGTGGTTAGGGATAAAAGCATCCCAAAGAAAGCTAATTAAAGTAATTAGATAATTAGGAGAGATGAAAGCTAATTAGGGGTAATTAGCTAATTTAGGTTAATTAACAAGAATTAATTAATAATTAAAGGTGATGGGATAATAGATGGTCATTTAAATAAATGAAATGAATTAAATAAAAGGGGTCTAGCTAGGACCATGGTGAAAAATGCGCACGTGGGAAATCAAGGGTAGATGATACCAAATTTTGGTGTCTACATTTTCCCCTTTTGTCAGTGGTTTGTGTTAGCAAGCCATGAGACAAAAATGATGAGAGATGAAGAGTAGGATGAATACTAACGAAAGGTTGATGATGAGCTCCCCCTCAAATGAGGGATCGATAACACAAAGGGAATCGATGATGAGTTTGAAAGAGGTAGATGGTGAAGGGGTGGGTGGGAGAATAAATATGGGTAAAATGATAAATGAGGAAAGATGCCCTAAGAAAGAAGGATTTAAACAAAAATAAAAACCTATGGTAGTGATTCTGATATCACGTTAGTAGGGAAAAAGGGCGGTCTCAATGGAGATGGAGAAATATTCTATGGACTAGTGAGTGGGTGAAAAATCACTATGAAATGGAGGGAATCAATGGGAAACCTCTCGAATGGATGTGAGCCATGAGGACAATGGGTCATAGGAAAACATCAAAAATAAAACCAAATGCAAAAATAATTGAAATCCTTCATGCACATGATGGAATCGATAAAAAGGTATGTGTCCACAAAGGACGAGGATGGGAATAATGGTGCCCTTACAAAGGGCACAAAAATGGCCTAAAAGGAAAAATAGAAAAAGTGATGATAAAAATGCCCCAAAGGGGAGTAAATATGGCCAAAAAGTGGAATTTTATGAGAATATGGATGTCCTAAGAAAAAAGACACAAAATAAAGAAAAGGCAAAAAAAAGGTGAATAAAAAATGAGTGATAAAGATGGAAGATGAAATATTATGCCCACAAGATTGGACTTAAAAAATGGATGAAAATGGGATAAGATGATGATGATATAAAAGAAGGTGTCAAAATAAATGTGGCCAAAGGTGACATGATGATAAAAAAATGATGAATGAGTGAGAGTGGAAACACAAAGATGGCCAAAAATGGAGGTAAGAAGAAGATGATCTGAGTAACAAATGGCAAAGATGTGACCAAAAAATGGTTAAGATGAATAGAGATGATAGTTATATGAAAATGATAATGAGGAAAATGGATGAAAGGGGGAATCATAAACTAATGTGACAAAAAAAATTTAGTGGTGAATATTCGTTAATCACAAATATGATTTTTTGAAATTTGAAATTAGCATATTTAAATAAAAAAATATGGCCAAAAGCTCAATGAGAATTCAAAAAGAAAATTGGTATAAGAGATGGATTTAGAAAGTAAATTATTGATAAAATGAAAATAAATGGATGAAAAAATACATGATAAAAAATGTCCATATGTAGGTGTAATAAGTTATAATGATAAATGATGTGATATAGATGGTTGAATAATGATACTTCATGATATGTCTAAATAATGGGAAGGAAATGATATGGATGAAAATGAACTTATGCTTTCCTTGATAACATAAAAAAATCCTTCGATGGTAACATTTTCATAATGATATAGACATCAATGAACTTTAATATATCACATGTATATTTTGAGGGATCATGATATTTATAGGATTTGATAATAATGCAAATGTAAAAGATGATTTTCCCAAATTTACCAATATATTTTCTAAAGATTTTTTGAGAGGGATTTATAAAACTCATAAACCTAATTTCAACATGAGAAACATGGGTTTTTTTATGTAACTGTTATGGATGACAACAATTTTTTAATGATAAACATTCTTCATAACTTGACTTTTGGGAATAGGTTTCTCCATAAGTGGTGTTCCCTAAATCTATGCCCTGACTCTAAGAAGGGGAGAGAAAGAAAATGATCAATGCGTGAAGTTTGCTAGAAAGAAAGGTTGATCAATATGCGGGAAGCTTTCTTAGGATTTTGAAAATAAAATGGAAGGTTGATCAATGTGGGAAGCCTTTAATGCCATGATACAAAAAGTAGCCATCCTTCAAGGGTATGGTCTACTTTATACATATGATATGATGGAAATAATGATATACATGATATCATCCTTGAGGATGGATGAATTGATTTTGATTTAGACCATATTATTTTTTTATTGAAATGAATTGTCCTTCGAGAGGAGCTAAAATATTTTTGATAACTTTGAATTTGATAAAAGCATCCATGAATTTTGATTTTAACATGGGGAAGAGCTAGGAATATCTAGGTATACCACTTAGGAGGGGATAATGAATGTACAAGAGACACACTTGTTGACCCTTTGCATGGTTTCAATAGGTAAATAAGAGGGTGATGGATGTAATGATGACATGGAGTTCTCACCAAGAAGGAGAACCTATCCATAAGGAAAATTCTATGGACAAAGCCATGGTGCCCATATTTAAGGTCATATAGGAAAGTAATGGTAGACCACATAGTTCCAAATCATTACAATGATAGATGGAAGAGGCTAATGATGGAGGAATGATCTAAGGATATGACTAAGTGCTCACTGGTAGACATGCTAATAATAGAATGGTCACAAGTGCAATGCGTTAAGTGGTTCCACTTTGGTTTACCATCAAGGGAGGCCAAATGATAGGCTCCTGACCCATACTTATGTGTGATAATGTATGGTCCAATCCAGTTGGGGAAAATTTCCATGTTGGCTCCTTTCTAGAGTAGGAAAATTTTTTTCACCAAAGGAAAGGTCACAATTATGGATGCAAAATGATAAGATGATGATAAATTCCTTTCAAAATATGAGGATCTGATGAGATAAATATGAGAAGAAAAAAAAATATGCACTACCTTTGAGGAAGGAAAAGATGTGAAAAAAAGAAAATATGTGTCCCCTAATGAGATGAGGAAATGGCCAAAAGGAAAATATGGCTAATTTAGGATAGGATAAATGGATAAAAAGAAGAGATAGAATGGATATGGCTACAAGGTAAAATATGAACTGAAAAAAAGTGAGGAAGCGAAAAATATGCCATCCTAGGTGGAATTAGGATGAGAAAATATGGTGCCCAAAAAGCACAAATATGGGACAAAGGTGGACTTTGATGAAAAATAAATATGGTGCCCTAAAAGAGGCACAAATATGGCCACAAAATGTGGACTTTGAATGAAAAAGATGGAAATATGGCCAAAAAAAGAGGCACAAATATGGCCACAAAGGTGGACTTTGATGATGAAAATATGGTGCCCCAAAAAAGAGGCAAAAAATATGGCCACAAAAAGGTGGACTTAGGATGAAAAAAAATGGTCCCTTAGAAAATAGAGGAGAGAAAAATATGGCCACAAAAGTGGATTTGGATGAAAATATGGTGCCCCAAGAGAGGCACAAATATGGCCACAAAGGTGGGACTTTGATGATGAAAGATGAAGGAAAAATATGGCCACAAAATGACTTAGGATGAAAATATGGATGATAGATAGATGGAAATAGGACTAGATAAACTAGATAAGATCGGATGAGATGAGATAAGAAGATAAATGTAAAATGAAAACAATCAAGGATGAAAGGATGAATTCAAATCCTAGAATGAAGTCCCCATTGAAGTGAGATCAAGAGCTATTTGATGGATATGAGGGATGAATTGATGATGGATGGGGATGTGTGTGATGAGGAAGAAGATGTGAAGGATCAATAACAAGGGGAAGATGCTCCCCTAGCGAAAGAGATTATATCAGATTGGGTAACTTAGATATGGATGAGCTAGTGGATGTGAAGGAGATTGGATGGGGTCATCTTGGAAGGAATGTTGATAATAACTTTGGATTTGGATTGGATAGATGGTTGGGGATCATAGGGTGATTGGAAAGAAAAACAATATCGATGAACAAGGGAGGACCCTCTTTAGGAGGAATGATATGTGAGAGGAGAGATGATAATGGATGATGTGGATGAAGGAAGGGGACTTAATAATTTTGATGGATGTGGATGTAGAAATAGGATTTGGATTGGTAAAATGGTGGATGGAGAAGGAGATCCTCTTGGAGAGAAGTCATCTCTCAATAAGATCATGGATGATGGTTTGAAAGGCCTTACAATGCTCAAGTGTCATGACCTGGGGTATGATGATAAGTGCAAATATAAGATTTGGGATCAAACCATGATGGTTTCTTACTATGAGGATCAAAATATTTAATAGGAGGAAGCATGATGGAAGATATTTGAATTAAATGTCGAAGGGTATCTGTGTAGGACTGAATCAAAGTGTTGGGAGGAAGTAGCTCTTGTGGGTTTTGATAGGATATTTTGACTTGGATTTAGGGAAGAAGTGGATGTAGATTGGATGGGTAAATTAGATGTCTTAGAAGATGAATCAAATTTGGGAGGAGGATTAGATTGTTTGGATTTGGATTGATCATTGGGAGATGTCTTAGATGAAGGGCCTGGCCCTAAAATAGATGGGGGTGCTCCTAGGATGGATGTTGTAACATTGGATTGCTGAGAAGAGGGAAGACCTAACTTCTTATGAGGATGCATGAGAGACCTTTGGGGATGTTTACCAAGAGTCTTAGATTTTGATCGAGAGGATTTACCCTTGGTAGGGATGACAATAATCTCAACTGGAGGATCGAAGGTTGTGTGGTTGGTATTGGTGGAGGAAGTAATTTTTGTTTGATAATGTCTAAAGAAGATGTGGAAGTGTTTGATTGTGAGGATGAGATGGGAGGATCATTTGAAGTCAAGGTGAGTTGGAATGCTTTCAAAACTCTTCAAATGATGAGAAAGATGTAGGAGGAGAAGATGAAGTTGATGTAGTCATGATAGTTGATGTGATTGGTGTGGGTAAAAGTGAAGAAAGAGGAATTGGGATTGATTCTATGGATGGTATAATAGGTAAGGGTGGAATGGATGTAGATGAAGTAGTAGGTATGATCAAATCGATGAAGTGGATGTGATAAGGGATGAAGTAGATGAAGTATGCAAGATCAATGGTGGTAGATGTGGATGGAGAAAGAGGTTTGTATGATGTGATTGATGAGGTCTATGTGAGATGTGGATTGTGTAGGTTTTGGATTGGTTAATGTGGAAATAATTGGTTTGGTTGAACATGAACCCTTTGTGTTTGTCTTAGGTGGGGATTCTTGTTTCATAAATGTTTCAAGGGGTATCATTGATATGTTTAAAAATGAGAAGATGTGATTGGTGTGGTAGTGGGTATAGATGTGGAAATGGTAGATGTTGGAAGATTAAGTGTAGAATATTGGATAAAATAGGTGATGTGGCCATGGGAAAAGATGTAGGTATATGTGATGAAGATGTCAAGGTAGATGTAAGTGAATTTTTTGATGTGGTAGATATAGGGGTAGTTGGGATTGATGGAGAGATGGGTATAATTGGGATGTTTAGGGATATAAGTGATGTAGTGATAGGTGTGTTGGATGTTGATATGGATAAGGGGTTAGGATATGATAGGTTGGGGTATGATAGATGTGGATGAAGTGGTAGGTATAGTCAAATTGATGTGGATGTGGTAAAGGTAGGAATAGATGTAGATGTAGGACAAAGTGGTGGAAGTTAATGTGATAGGTGTGGTAGAAGTTGTAGGCACAATGTCTAAGGTATGAATAAATGATGAGGTAGATGAGATAGGTAAGGATGGAGGTGTTTGATGTATAGTATTGATTGCATAAGGATTGGATGTGTAAGATGTGGAAGGTAGAAATTGATTTTTTGGTGGTGGATTAGGAAAGGGTTGTTTGAAGATGTCAAGGGTTGGTTGTGAGATGAGGTAGGATTTTATATTGGAGATCCCCTGATTTATAAGTTGTTGAATGTGATCTTTAAAAGAATGACACTTTTCAATGTCGTGACCTATGACTCGATGATATTTACAATAATAGTGACCCTCATGATACCAAGTGGGTTTGGGGTGTAAGTTTTCAATAGGTTGGATGGGAGGAAGTATGAGGAGGTGAGTTGTCATCAACTTATCAAAGATTGAACTATAAGATTCCCCAAGGGGTATAATTAGAAGATGGTTTAAAAGTTTTGTGTGAAGGTGTCACATGTAAGAGGTAGATGGTTGTGGTTTACACAACATGAGAAGTGGATGGATAAGGATGTAATGTTTGATAAGAGGGGATATAATTAAAGGGTGGAGATTGAATAGGAATGTGATGGGATGGGATAGGTTGTGATAATGATTGTTGTTGAGAGATAGGAATGTGATGTGATTGTTGAGATTGAATAGACTATTGTGAGATAGGGATATTTGATTGTTGAGTATTGGGAGATTGAGATGGTTGGATAGGTATTCTAGTGATAATATTGGATGAAGTAGGGATAGTGTTGATATGAGGTGGTGGGGTGGAATAGGATCCACTGATTGAGTGGATTGATAAGATTGAGAGATGTGGGAGATCTACAAAATATGAAGTCATAAATGGGGCTAGAAGGAGGCCCAAGAGTTTCTAAAGGAGTAGAGAGATGGAGAGTGTGGCTGGTGAGGGGAAATAGACTGATGGGAGATAGGAGAATTGGTTTCAAAAGGGGGATGATTTGGATGACATGGTCTTTACAAGGTTGAGAGATCAATGTGGAATCTCAAGATCATTGGAGGAGAAATATCATTGGATATATTATAGTGTTGCATTGTTTCGTCTTGAGAAGGGGTATTAATAGGCATGAAATGGGAAAATATTTGTTTATGAAATTTATTAACAAACAAATCAAGCAACGACATTTTTATTAACATGATTAATTAGAAAATAGAGAAAAAAAAAGGAAAAGGTGGATAACAAAGGTACCTAAGAAATGGAATCTAAGGATGGTTTTAGGTAGTTATGGTTAGGGAGTCCTGATATACCAGAAGGTATGTGAGGCATGAGTCGTATGCAAGGATTTTCTAATGTGGCTAGAACACATGGTGGCTTCTGTTGGGTGATGAAATCCCAATCAGTCCACCTAGTAGGAAGATGTCTAGATGTGTAGATTGATGTGTGATTTTGGTTGTGTGTGATAGAATGTGAGATGCAACTGATTAACCCCTACTTAAGCTATGTTTTCAAGAAAGGATGCAAAAGGTTCTTTTTAAGCCAAATCCAAATGTGAAATTTTGATGAGAAAAACACAAGAAAGGGAAAATGATGCAAAAAGAGAAAATAAGAAAAAAAAGAATACATGGAGAACACTTTTCCTTTTTATTTGATCTTCAAGAAGACAAGTGAAGAGTGATCCAAGAAATCAAGTGCAACATGAACAAGAAAAAGAAAAAAAAGCTTTACCGCAATGTTAGTAGAAGATAGAAGAAAACATAGAAAATAACAAGAAATGCAAGGAATCACCTAAAAGGTGGTCCCATTAGGTGCGTGCCAGAATGTTGATCTAATTTTTTTTTCTTTTCAAGTTAATGAATTAGTACTAAAGAAAATTAAATAACTCCAAAATGTGAGGGTTTAAGGTACCTTGAATGTATGATGATGAAAATGGATGGGCACAAAGTGAATGATCCTCTTTCTAAAACTTGATGAACCTAAAAAAAAAAGAAACTAAGAGGAAAATGGATTAGATGATAGATGGGGTTTTCGATGAAGTCGGCTCAAGAAGTGTTAACTTCCTTGATGGATGTCAACCCCATGTTTGATAAGATAGGATAAAAAAATGATAATAAATAGGATAATATGCAGAATATGAGGCACACAAAATTAAAAATGCAAAAATGTAAGGCACATACAAATCTGATCTAAATTGACATAAAATAAATTTTACTGGTAGGGTCGATGGTGACCAAAGGCTATGAGAGGAAAGTGATGTGACAATGGATGATGCGGAGGTAGATGGATGGAACAACAACTATAAATGTAGATATGGATATTTTGAGTGCAGACCTGAGGATGTTGGGGCTTTGTGCTAGCTGATTAGAATCAGAGTTGAGAGAATTTTGAGATTGAAAGAAATAAAAGGGTGTGAGGAAACATGGATCTAAGTGATGGATACCAAAAATAGAGGTTGGGTTGATGGACTACTAGGGCAGGTTGATGATGAATGCAGACTTGGGTTTTGACAGATAAATATGAGAAATAATGATGATATGAGATGACATGAACTAGAAAACATCAAAGTGAATAGAAAATGAGGATATAGAGGAAATAGATGATAGAGGACAAAGGTAGATGGATGACTGAGGATTGAGTGATGATGAGACTTGAGGTGAATGTGACAAATGGTAAGTGAAATGAGTGGATGGACTAAAAAAGTACAACCTACAAGAAAAGGGATGAAAAATAGGATGAAATGAGGTTTGTGGAGATGATCTGGTCCTTGCAAAATGTTAGATGCAAACAAGAACAATGATAATATGATAATAACTGAATAAAACAACACAAAATGATGGTAATCTCATGAAGGATGTTCATGAGTGATGCACAAAGTTAAAAGGAGATCTAAGAGGTTAGAAGTATTGTTGCAAGGATGCTCAGGCATGAGAAAAAGTTTTCAAGTCGCAAGAAATCTCGAATATTTGCATGCATGCCTTAGGAAGAGGGGTGAATGTAATTTTATAGGGTTGATGATGGTGACCGTATGGTCACTCACCGACTATGGGAAACCATTCCTTAGATGGTAAAATCATTGATTTACTTGAGATATGGGGCTTTTAGATTGGGATAAGTTTTTAAAGCATGTAGGCGGGTAAGGGTTGTTTAGGGAAGTGTCATGGGTAATAGGAGATAAATATGGGTTAGGATAAAAGCTAGAAAAAGTGTAGGGATGTGGATTTAGGTGGTTAGGGATAAAATCATCCCAAAGAAAGCCAATTAGAGGTAATTAGCTAATTAGGAGAGATGAAAGCTAATTAGGGGTAATTAGCTAATTTAGGTTAATTAACAAGAATTAATTAAGAATTAAAGGTGATGGGATAATTACAAAAGACACGTGTATGCCATTAAATTGTTTTATATTTTATGGGCAATTAATGGCTATCAAAAGGTGCACATATTTTGAATACCATTATAACTTTACATTGTTATATTTAATGTCCAATTAATGTTGGTGGAACCACAATATTAACCATATATGTCACACACAAATATTATCAACATTATCATAAAAACACCATGCTCATTGTCAATATTATCATCTATAAATTACATAGTGAGTATATAAGTATTTCATACTTTGACTATGTTACAAATAATATGTGGTTAAATTTATCCCTCACATATTGAATTATCATATTTCAAATATTTCACGAACTTTACATTGTTCAGTTTAATGGCACACAAAAATTTTAACGATATATGCCACATAAAAATATTATCAAAGTATTATCAACATTATCAACAAAAGAACACCATGCTAATTGGAAATATTATCATCTATAAATTTCATAGAGAGTATATAAGTATTCCATACATGTCTTGTATCACTAATGATATGTGGTTCAATTTATGTCTCACATATTGAATTATCATATTGTCCTCAACAAAAATATACCTATTTACCAACATCATTTTTAAATGTTTTTATTACACAAACAAGATATCTTGGGATTTGTGTGTTAATGATCTTGTTGGCACCCATGATGTTGATCGTTGGAATTGTTCTGAAATAAAAAATAACAAGGCAAAATAGAAAAGTATTAGCTCACTCCAATCCATGATATTTTTTCTTACATAATTTATATCATATTTTATAATGGACTTAATGATGTGATATTATATTGCTATGGTTAAAAAATTGTAATTTAACCCAGGTAAAAATACTTGCGACTTGAAGTTGTACATCCAATATTTTCTCCATTATCTTTCTCTCTTGTTCTATTCTTTCACGCTCAAGTTGAAGTCTTCCCTCCTCAATTTCTTTCATTGTTTGAGTGAATAGATGCATGCTATTTTTCATTACCTCTTTCAAATCTCCATAAGAGTTTCTTTTTCTCTTTACACGTATGCTCTGAATTTCATTTTTATTCAAAGGGTTTCTTTATTTTCTCTTTCCAAATTTTTGATGTTGATAGAAAGGATTTCGATTATCCTCTCATGTCTTTTCAGAAGTATAAGTGCTTATATTAACCCTCTCTTTTCCATTAAAACCAATAACCTTGTGTGTTTTCCATGTAATACAATCTATATCTTCATAGAAATTCCATGTTGAATGTGTTGACAACGTTGTGTTTTCCAATTATTTGTTTCTCCTTGAGGGTTTTCTTCAACATGTTCATCTTGTATTTGCATTACATCCCAATGAATGTTTTTCATAAACTTGATTAAAAGAAAGCGCTATATTATCCCATTGTTTCTTTCCGATTTTTCCACGATTTAAATCTACATACACCTCTTCATATTTTAAAATAAATGTTTTCATGAGATGATTTTGACCAAAGCTCTTCTTTGTATTCTTTCATCACTTCTCATTATTTTCTGTGTCTCTATCATATGTCTAGGTTATTGAAACTGCTTTCTTCCAATTTGGAATAATCAATATCATCGACAATATATGTAGTATTTAGATCTATTTGTGAATGTGGAATGTAATGACCCAATTTCTGTGCACCCATTGTATTTTCTTACAAATTTGAGACACTATTTCCATCAAATTTCTGCATGTAGAATTCCTTTACAGTAGTTTCTTATCTTTGTTGAAAAAACCATATTGTCTTCATAGTTTCTTGGATTTGATTTAAGACCTTTGGATTTGAAATGTAAAAACAAGGAAACGGTGATTTTCTTCATGCCTTGCAAATTTATTAGTTACTATAAAAATTCACAAATGAAACTCTTTTCTTACTCCATCTTTTATCTAAACTTAATTTCATTTTTCATTTTCTAATACTAATTACACAATGGGTGTTGCACTCTGTAAATTCACAAGAATCAAAACCTATGGAGAAACATTGAAATTTTTCTTAAGTACCTAATAACAAATGCAATATTTAGAATCACTATGAAATGGGTGTATAAAATGAAATTCTTTAAAATAAACTAACAATGCTTTACCACTTTTAATTTTCTCTAACTTTTTTCTTCCCCCATTTGTATATGTGCTCCCTTGTTTTGCCAGTGTTTTCACTTTCAAAATGCGTATAGATTTTTCCATTTTATTGCATTAAAATACCGACATTGACAAAGCTTGTGTGGATTAAAATTTAATATTGTACCAATTAACATTAAATGTAGTATGAAAAATTAAAAAATCCTCTCAAGTGGTGGATTTTACATTATACGGTTTAATGGCTAATTAATGTTTAGGAAGTGCAACATTAAGTAGGTAATATTTGACCTTACAAAAAGTGTAATTTTTATTGTAAAGAATTAAGGTAAGATTTTTATAACATAATTTTTAATGTAGAAAACGATAATTTGAAATACATAAATTTAGTTCAAATTTAGTCTTTAACATTGACAATTATTAATAATAAACTACTTAGCATGTGTTATTTCTACTCGATATTATAGACAATTATTAAAAAATAAACTTAAATTGTTAAAATCTTACGTAAGATATAAAATCCTTACAAAAACATTAATACACAAATTGAATCAAAGCATATAACACCATCGTTAATAAAATAAATACTAAAATTAAACTCTATACCATAAAATAAACATAGCTATTTAATTAGAGAATAAAATTGGTGTCACTCAGATTTCACCACCGAAATCTGCACATTACCCTATTCGAAAAAAATTTCATACTTTTAAAATAGTGGGTCATTTTGTGTTTTTATTTCTGAAAGTTCTGTATTGCGTCAAGATAATCCCAAAGAGCCATATTAGCCTTTTTTGCCAAATACCCAAATGCCCAAAAATTGTTTTATTCACGCCGAAATCGTCAGGATTTGTTTGCGGGAAATTTGTATTTAATTATTTTGAGCCACGTATGAGGCTATTTGTGCTATGTTTTAACTTCTATTATGAGCGAATATGTTATTATTCCTATGTGCGAAGGGTTTTAACTTGGAATAAGTTTTGGGCTTTTTTGTAACTTTTGGCAATTTTTCATGTTTTGTGGTGTCCGCTTTCATTTTCTCAGAAATTTCTCGAACAATTTCTTTGTTAGGTAAGCCCGATTTTTGGCATGGAGTAGTTGGAAAACATATACACACATTATGCTCCGGAGGAAGTCTCCATCGAGAGTCCGGATCACCAGGCAAAAGTGAAGTCATGCATGAAAAGCACTTGCGAGGATGGGCACATTTTTGGAAAACAAAGGATTTAAGCTGCGATGGGAAAAATAGAAGCCGCATGAGCAGGGTGGGAATTTATACCTGCCTTTGGTGAGTACTTTTTTCGTGTTATAAAAGTCACTTAAGGTGTAGTGGGAAAAATAGAGGTTGCGGGCGAGGTGGGAATTTATTACACCTTGCAGGTAAAATTCCCATGATAAAATAAAAGGAAAGTGACTTAAGTGAAATCATGGGATTTTAGTGCCTACTCTTGCAGGTAAATAATCACATTGTCACAAAGTCAAATCACTTAAGTGGATCACGAGATTTTGGTGCTGCTTGCAGGGGTAAAGAATCCCATTATAAAAAAATTCTTTAAAATAGAATTACATGTGCAAAAAGTGTGCCCCCTTTGGTGAGAGAATGGTAGTCTTAAATTGATTATTTTAATTAATCGATTCTCTCAAAAAGTGTGACCAAGCTTGGAGGAAGTCAACAAGTCAAAGTTGAAATAAAAGAAAGGATTTAAAAGCATTAAATTTAATTTATTTAATGGCTGCCCTCTTCCTCTCAAAAAGTGCGCCCCATTTGGGTATTATTTAATGTTTTTTAAGGCATTAAAACATTAAATTAATTTCTATTTTCAGTGGCTATGGTCAAAGCACACTGTGAAGCTTAAGTGAAGTGATGTGTGAAGGATTAAATTGGATTAATTTAATTTATTGGATGGTTGTCCTTAAACATGCTATTTTTAAAAGAGAAAAGCATGATTTTTAATTAATTAATTACCTTTAATTGTTAGGGTAATTATTAATTATAGAATTGTGAAGGTTATATAAGCATGGGCAGCCATATGGGTGAATTATTCAAATCACGGTGGAAGAAATACAGCCAAGTGGAAAAGTGCCCCCATTAGAGGAAGGATTTTGCTCGAGACAAGGTGATAACAAGGCTAAAAGCTTCTAGATTTAGTTTGCATGATCGACGAGGACGTTGATCTTTATCTCGCATAATTGTTTCCATAGGTGTTACGGGGCTCGTGTGTTGATTGAAAGGATTCATGCTCTCTTTATGTGCAAATTAAACACCAATTTTTGGGGTAGCGAGGCTTGAAAAGTACAAATTTTTATAATTTAAATTCGTATTCATTCTCTCGGTGGCCATTTTTGTCTGAATAAATTGCGGGAATTCATTACAGTGCTTTATAAAATAAAAAGATTTTTTTATCGATGTCCGATACATTGCAAATATCCTCTAAATTTGATAATTGTTCATATTTGCACCAATATTGAAGAAATCCGGCCAAGTAAGGAGAAAAAGAATTATTCGAGACGAAGATAGACAAATCCATGGCAAAGGGAGATGAAAAAGAAAGCACGATGGAGTCATGCATTACTTCCAAACTTGCAGACATAGGAGACACAAATCTAGGCCCGAGAACCTCTTGCCGATTTGATTGATAGATCGAGCGAGAAAGACTTCACTCATGTATGCGGTTAAAAGTAGTGGAATTATCCAAGATGCAACTTTTCCATGTACGGTCCAATTGCCGAGTTCGTGATGGAGTGTGCTAGATCTTATAATCCTTCATCCGAGATCAGTATGTGATGCTCGGGAAAGACAATAATTCATTTGGACTTGAGTTCATCAATTATTGTTTGAAGATTCAGTCACGAAGGTGGTGACTTCCATTAGCATTCGGGATGGTGACGATATATGGGAGAAGCATAGAGCTGATTGCATGAGCATCATGAATAGCCGATGCATGAAGAAGCCTAGATTTCCTTCAAAGTTCCCGAGAACTCTTCCACGGTCCAATTTGGTGCAAGAGGTAGATGATGTCGTCAAATTGCTATGCGGGGTAAATGGCAAAGTAAATGCATTACACTTTCCGTACATGGATGTATGCTTTCATCAGGACCATTGAAATCAACAAGGTTGATTCTATAATCAATTAGTCGAGAAATTATTGAAGAATGACATCGGTGAGCAACTCCGAGCGTGAAGCGTCAGCTTCTTCAAGATGACTTGCACTTACTTGGTGTCGCTGCGGCTTCACAGGTGTCTTTTCCAATTTGGATAGATGTGGTGTTCTTTCAAGGACCCCATTTTGAAAGTGCTACCTACACTGACTTCTTTGCACTGCATGCGAGAAAAACTTCAAAGTGATGAATCATGACTTCTTCTACGATTTCATCTATCCGAGAGTAGACAAAGACTTGAAGGCCAACAAGGGTAAGCAAGGAAGTGTGGGAAGCTGTGTCAAGATTGGCAGTCTATTCATTCAATTTGTAGATTTCACATACCTTAGGGTTACGGGATTTTCTGGAGAACCAACAAAGATGCCTAGGTATCTAAATGATATTAATCGCCATGGAAGTGACGCAGCAACTTGTGGAGTTACATGACTTGCCGTCAAAGCGGCATAAGTCTACGAGCTTCTTCCCAATCACTGTGGGATATTACAGCTACATTAGCATTCATAGAGCTCGAGGGATGGAAGCGCAAATGTTATCAGAGTATGAGCAAGAGTTCTTCCCTACACGGCTGAACTTCGATCCATTTGGAGTAGCCAAGAAGACAATCTCCCAGGAGTACGCACATGTGCCTTCATTAGAAGATTTCTGGATGAAGTGCAAAAGTGAGTATGAGGTTCGAAAGAGAGATTTCAGCAAGCTATCGATTAAAAGCAAGTGTTCGACTTCGGACTAGTGAGGATACCTGTGGATCTTAAAGATGATGGGAACGTGGTACTTGACACTTATCATCAAATGGGAGGAGATAAATCCATCTTGTAGAATAACTTGGAGGTGCAAACTGTGATTGAAGAAAGGTCGAGCTATGTTGGTGAATACTTCAAATTGGTTGCTTTGGCGAAGGGATATTACCTCTATGAAGCATTGATGAATCAAGTCACGAGAAACTTCGGTGCGGGGAGATTCCCTGGAGTGAAAGCACGGAGGAGAAAGCGGCGGGGAAAGTCGAGAAGTTGAAAGTGCATAGAAGATCTCAATCAAGGAGAGGATCACTTCATGACCATGACTTTAACTCTGGTTTCTCCTTGGTTCATCAATACTTCACCAACTATTGCACCACACTGCGCCGGGATGTTTCCATGAATCCATTGAATCTAGCGACATTCATCTTCTCCCTCGGCCACTTCATTCAAGACTGTTCAGAGATACGTTGAAGGCTGCAGATTTCGAGTTCGAAAGGGCTACATTGTCCTTGGATGAATCTAAAAATGGCAGCCATAACAATTTTAATGGCACTCTTTGGCCAGAGAGGATGCGAGTGGAAGATGGTAGTGTACTCATGACTTCTCACTCTACGAAGTAATTTCTCGAATGGTTAGCTTTGCAGTTTGTTCCATAAGTGAGAATGGAGATGAACTTAGAGGAGCACGACTTGCGGCTACTCCGAGGATCTGAGCGGAAGAGGC
Organism: Taxus wallichiana var. yunnanensis; assembly: GCA_018340775.1. Lineage (NCBI taxonomy): Eukaryota > Viridiplantae > Streptophyta > Pinopsida > Cupressales > Taxaceae > Taxus > Taxus wallichiana. Next base: position 393,679,363 of record CM031236.1, read on the forward strand.
GGAAGGCCTAAAGTTGCTAAAGCAACTTTAGGTTGATCATCGAGGATTCGGGAGAGAAGTTCTTTGAGATATCAATTCGTGCGAAGGAAAGATAGAAGTGGAGCTCACGGCGGAAGATGTGATAGTGACCAAAGTACCCTACCGAGTCGAAGCCACCACTTTGAAGGATTGAAGCGACCACACGCAGATATTGATGGATGGCGGCGAAAGAAGGAGCTGCGAAGCAAGTATCTCAATTATGTGAGATCATAGCCAAGGTTGCTAAACCTTCCATTCAGCCCATTTCGGGCTTGGTGAGTGATCATCTTATGCGGGAAATGGAGGATCGCAAGCAATCAACTCAGTAAAGGCTATTGTGAATGGAAGGATTTTATTATTCATCAAGCTACCGTCACAAACTTGGGGAAGTGTAAGCCACTAAAGGTTATGAATGATGCAGAAAATCAACTAAAGCAATTGAATGCAAACATATAAGGCATGAATCAGTTGCGAGAGAGTAACCCTGAGTATTTTGGCGAGATCAACAAGTCAAGCATCGAAGATGTATTGATTCACGGAACATTAAATTATTCCAGACGGATCATTTGAGAAGGGGAAGCGTGCTACGAGTTTGCAGTATCTTTCCGTTTAGAAATTTGTAGAGTTTTGTTGAAGAGGACGGGGAACTTGAGAGTAGAACATCAGAGTTGCAGGACAATATCATTTCTTTCCACGAGAGAAAGAGTGGATGGAGGTGTTACTTCATACGTGTGGATAGGTGCCTAATTCCTGGAAGATTCTCTTACGATGGTACAAAAGATAATTGATAAAGCTACCGAACCTTTCACGATGAATTCTATCAGTGAGTGGTGGCGTTGTAGGTAGACATTGCGAGGTTTGGGCTGAGTTTGGAAGATGTGGAAGCGTGTAAAGTGATGAATGAAGGGTCATTGCGATTCCAGGACAAAGAGAAGGAAGTAGTGGCTAAAAGCAGATGGAAGATGTTGAATTACATGTTAAACAAGTATATCCGATATCAGAACAATAAGAAGACATAAATGTTCTGTTTGGTATGACTTCTTCTATTCTTTTCTTATTCTATTTCTATGTTCTGGATGAAATTGTAGAACTTCTAAGTTATTGGTTTTGTAACCATTACTTGAAGTCATGTGGAACCATTATGTTAGTTAAGTGATACATGTGTCACTTAAGGAGAAGATAGTTGAGGATGATTGCAAATGTCATCATTGCTTGTTGTTTATGTTTGATTCGATGCTAAGTTTTCCATTTGTACTTTCCTCTTACATTCTATAAGTAGGAGAAGAACTTCCTAAGTTTGATCGATGAATCGAGGAATTTGTAAGCAGCAGATCTTGTGTTCTAGACTTTGTATTTGAACCCGTGAGAGAAAATTGGAGCAAAGATCTGTACGAAGGAGTAGGTTTAGGAGAACTTTTTGTCATGGTGTATTGTTTCTTGCTTTTAATCTTAGATCTCTTAGTAAAATTTTTGTTATTATAGATCACAGATCTAGAAGCTGCCTTTGTTTTATAATTTCTGTGTGTTCATATCTATTGAGTTTCTTTCTATGTGCATGCAATTAGCTCTGCTATCTACTAATTGGGATACATCTTCCCCTTTCTTCTACCTGAATTCCTTTACTTCCTTCATTCTATAATTTTCCTTTCTTAAATAGCTAACTTACTATGAGAACTGCATAGAACTTCTTAGTTATGGTTCATGAACTAAGTGGTTAAAGTAAAACCCTGATAGATAATAACACATTTTTGTTGACAAATCTTACATAGAGCCTCATGGTTAAATGAAGGAGATTTATCTCATGAATGCCTAGGTTTGATCTTTATACTGAGAAAATATAGCAATAGTTTTGGCGACTGGCCCAGAAACAACTATCTTTGCAGGATCAAATCTTTCTAGCCAAGAAGATCAGTGTTTGATACAAATCTAACCACGGGCTGAATGTCCATTCCCTCGATCAAGTGAAGGTGCGAGGAAGCACTAGTCATTTCTTCTAATTGCTGAGGAGTAATTCATATTTCAATCATCCTCCTCCATGTTAGAAAGCCGCGAGATCTAGTCTCTCTCACTAGGAAGGATAGTGCACATCCATCCAGATCCGGATCGTGTTAGCATAATCCATTGGTTGGAACTTATCCATCAAGTCTATCAAGTCTACACGAGGAGGAGACATGCTCAAAGAGTCGACATCAAGCCGCATGATTGTACCTATTCCATGCAGGAGCTGACTTTTGGACCTCTCGAACTTGGCTCCGCATTACAACATGAACTACCGAAGGGATCAGAAAGAATTTTCTAAAATTCTTTGGAGATGGAAAAGAAAAACTTGAATGATTATTTGGATGCGACCTTCTTCATATCACATGGTGTGTCATGCGGTAGAGAATGAAGATGTCTCAAAGTTCGGGCTCTTCTTTGAGACTCTACGACTTAGCGGGGAGAATGGTTCTATCATTTAGCTCTGGCACCATAACCATTTGGTGACTATCGTGAGCAATTCTGAAAAGATTCAAGTCTATAGAGGATGCTAGTACATTGATATAGGTGGATCATTCTGTGTGAGTTGAAGAAAGAGCCCAACGAGAACATGTAGGACTTTATTGCAAGGTTCCAGAAGGATTTTTATATAAAATCCCAACAACTGTTCTGCATTGAGTAGACGAAAATGAAAAGACATTTTTATAAATGCTCTATTACAGAAGTTGGATATCGGCTAGAGAAAGACCAGCAAGACCTGTCACTTGAAGCACAAAATGTTGCCATGGAGGTTGAGGATGCTTACCTCCTGATCATGGCTGGAAAACTCAACAACCATCTAGCCACCTGCCAGTGATGGTGGCTTCTTCAATACTTGGCGAGATCCTTTGTTGTAGAAATTAAGTTAATGACATGTTGCAGATCAAAGAAGTAGATCTCTCAAGTAGGGAATGATAACCCCCCCTTAAGAATAGCTCTTTGGACCTTTAATGGTCAAAATCAAAAATCGAAATCGGAAGCAGACTTTCATGCTGCATCAATGACGATTTGCAAGTGAATTCCTGCTGTTGAGAAATAACTTGGAAACTAATGAAGAGGATCTAGAAAGCATTGATGAATCATTAGATGATGAAGACTTTATAGATCCACGTAGTAGCTCCAATATTAGTACACTTGACTACGAATCGATGATGGATATTATGAATCTTTTGAAGATTCGCATGGTCACACTTTTACGGTGTTTACTACAAGTCTGAGATGTGCCAAAATCCAGAAGCATCCGAAGTATCCGAAAAGAGAGAATATCTTGGCCGGATGTTACTATCTTGAAGTATGAATAGGTAGCACTCTTCCTTCTTCTTTAGTGCCTAAGGATAAATATTCAAATTCTTTCGATTATGAGCGATAGCCAAGCGCCATCCTCAGAAACAACAACCTTTCGACATAATTGATCATCATCGAGAGGCAAGATCGAATGTCGAAGATGAGTATTTGAGGGCATTTACAATCTTAATTGAATAGATTGGTCAAATATGTCAAAGTAATGTTCCCAAACCAAAATAATACTTCTTTTGGGGTATCCTACCTTGAATCCAAAGTAATGACTCTACAAATAATGTGTTATCTCCATTTTGAGTTCAGCAATAAAACGATCGAGATAACCCCTACGAAATTTACAAAAAGTGGTTTGCAAAATTAAAGCTTCTTTAAGAAAATCAGTTTTAGGTTTTCATCAAATTGAATCAACATGAGTTTTTAAATGTTTTATGTCTTGTGTTTTCCAGAAACGAAGCAGCTTCAATTATAGTCGATTCAGGTTTCGGACCTTGGTAGCAATGGAACATGCCTTATCGAAGCATGTTTTGTGTACTTTGTCTCCGATACGAGTCCAGTTTAGTTCTTCATGTAGGGTTTTCAACGTTGAAGCATCTAAACATCTCATACTCTATGTCTTGTGTTTCCCGAAACCATGAAACCTGACCAATTGTTCTAGCGCCTTTGTTTGGGTTTTCGGACCTCTCGAAACATCGCATGGAGTGTATTAATGCTTAGGAGTTGTTGGGTAGAAGGTGAGCACATGCCAAGCTGAAGTGTATTAGTTACAAATTTTCTTATAAATATGTGGATTTACAGCGTCATTTTTACGACAGTATTTTTGCACTCAAGTGGATTTTCGTACATGCTCTTCGATCTCAAAACTCAGAAAGCTCACTGTGCAGGATTAGAATCGACACAATTTCGATCTATTTCGCTTTCCAGTTGGAAGGTATTTCTCTTTCCATTCTTTTGTTCTAGTTTTTGTGGATTGATTCAAGTGTGGATTCTTCTCATTTTCTTGTAGGTTTTGAGAGATTTTTATTCTTCATTTGGCATTGGGTTCATTTTCTGACATGGGGTTTAGGTTTTAGACATCTATCTCTTGAAATTTCACTTGGTGTTATTTCCTCAAATTTTATTATGTGCTTGGTACATGAATGGTTAAAAAGAGATGGCATGTTTGAAATTCAGCAAAAGAAAAACCTATTTTTCTCTTGTCGGTCTTTTGAAGAATTTGTTGTGCGATGTCAGAAGACTGACAAGTATCAATGAAAGGAAGGTTTGGCTTGCTAGGACTTTCCCGGAGTTTCAGGAAACATCATCAAAGTGTCGGAGCTTTCTTGATTCTGACATCCTCAACAATGCGGACTTTCGAGTTTTTTGACACTCTCATTACATGGGTTTCTTGGATTTCTTGACATCTTGATGTCGGACTCTTCCATTCTTCAGAGCACTTCAATAGATCGGGTTTCTCAGCAATTGCTCGGCATACCATGTCTTCCAGAACTTTCTTCCCTTTATGAATCGCTTCATATTCGGACCACTGGTCCATCTGATGAGAAAAATGGCAAGTGGAAGAATGAAATACAAGTTTAGAAGGTGGAGTCTCCATCATATTTTGATTGCAACTATGACATTCGAGATCACGAGCTCTATGTAAGGAATATAGATATTGAAGATTTACGGAGTAGGGTAAGGGTTCCTCCCGAAGCTCTGCGTGGATGAAAGCGATAATCCGATAGTCAGCTTACCCCTTGCAGCTGGTTTTCCATGTAGCGCTTAGTGCCCCACGAGTTCATTTGGCATGACTCCGGTTATGGCTCGGCTTTCGTTACGCGAAGTCGGTGGTGGGTGAAGTATTGTGATCAAATTGGACGGAGGTTACTTTCATGCCTCCTCGAAATTATGCAATTTTGAAAGTATGGAGAGTTAGACATCAAAGTCAACTCGATAGAAATCCTAGAATGATGATCTAAAAAAACTACATCGAGCATGTAAATAAAATTTCTGATCAAGGAAAAGCCAGTTTGTCTCAGTTTCCAAGAGCTTATCTGTAGGGTGATTTCATCGAGAGATCAATGACATCATCACTCTGCTTAAGTCGGAAGTTTTTGGTTGCTTTGAATCGAATGTATTCGAGGTGGATGTATCGATTCATGATCACCATCGAGAAGAGATCAGCGAGGATTGATTAGGGCACACTCATTAGCAATAGAGATTGATTCCCAAATGCCATTCTGGCCTTATCGTGAGGAAATTTTATATGTCTTCATATGTCACGTATCACATTGGTACAGGATGAGGAACTATCCAGGATTGAATGCTAAAGAGGCAAACCGGGATGGGAAGTCGTGTATCGAAAGATGCGAATACTTCCCTCAGCCAATGAGGAAGGGATCCCCAAGATCAATTCGAGAGAAGGGTGAATGACGCCTTAACTTCATGAAAACATCTTTGTAGGCTAAACCACCAGAATTGAGGAAGACAAGAGTCTCGAGATGAGGCTTGGGCTGGGAGTTTCAAATGGGGATGTGTCTTCTTACGGTTCAGAGTTCCACATATCTACGGATGGTCATGTACTCGGGGGATCCTTTTCACACCCTTGCGATATCAGGGAGATAAGCGTGATATTGATGGAATTGGTTAGGCGGTGTTAGTTTCCATAAATTCAACAAACAGTAAACATAAAACTCACAGAAGTATCCTTCCCGATTCTATTAGGAAATACAATTGCTCAATAGTGGTGAAGGCTAAAAATGTTATCCACTGAGGCTTTAGGACAAGGTTTGAGGAAGCATATATGAAAGCAAGAGGCAGTTTTGACATCAAGAGGGAGTGCTTTCGGGCGTATGAACACTGCATACACCACTGCGAGCCCAGACATAGAGGATATTTGGGTTGATCTGCGTAAATGAGGTTGTTGTTAAGTAGAAAGGATAATAGCGAGTTAATGATTGCTGAAATTCCAAACAATTTGGAGCTTGCTGATTTACCGCCAAAGTCAGTATGATGATAAGTGTTTGGATCTTTCTATGATGGGATAAATGAAGATCAATATGTTTTCCCACCTGTTGATTGGTAAGTCGGGTGAAAAAGCCTCCATTCGGATAGGTGGCTCTAATTCTTCCCTCGCACCAAAGCCTGTAGCTCTCCTCTTGGGAATGGATTTTAAAGATGATAAGTTTTCTAAAGTTGCAAACACTTGAAGCGAGGCCCCTCAAAAAAGGAAAAGGAATGAAGAAAATCTTCTAGGGGGCCTATAAAGGTCAAGATTGTAAAAAAAAGGAAAGAAAGAGAAATCTCTTGATTGTTTCTCAGTAGAAATAGTAGATATGTGCCGAGAATCACCAACGCCACCGAAATAAGAAATTGCTTTGGGAGGAGAAGGAAGTGAACCTCTCTGGTTTCACCATTGCTTTGATTACTCAAGCGAGAAGAGACCTTATCTCTCTTGCATCAGGCTTTGGAGTGCGAATCTATGCCTATTTCCTCACTGACCCTCCCTACCTCCTTATTCTCCATCTGACTTCTTGATGTGGCGCGTCCTTTTTCACGGAGATTTCACCCTCCTTTGGTACCCAAGTGATCATAACCGCCCCCTCTCTGTGCCTCTTTATTGGATCTACTACCACGTTGGTGCTTATTCCTCCTCACTAGTAGAATCTTCTCCTTGAGTATGATACCGACCTACCTGACCATGGCAACTCCGTTCATATACGTAATGGCTACTCGGCAAACTCAGGAAGAGAGGTGATTGTGCCTATGAGCCTTTGATTTTAGCTCCTCAAGGCTCCCTCTCTCTGCTGAAGCTCAGGCAACGAAGCCCAAAAACGGTTTGAAGGGTTTTGGTGGATACTTGAGGAGATAAGTTATGAGAGATAGCCACTCCGTGGTGACAAAACTAAAGAGGACATAACTTGGCCTCGGTTATCGAGATAACCCGGGGGTGGCTCTAGGAAGGTAATGTGCATAAGAGTGCAGCCAGAATCATGAGAATACCACATAAGCGTGTTGTGTGCTAGAAGTTAGAAAGCAAAGATAAAGATAGGCTTAAGAAGAAAAGTGGAGCCGGTTGTGAGGAGGTTTTGCTTAAACTCTGAAAACCCCTTGAATCCATACCATCTTCTTGTCACTGTCCGGATTCGATTTTCATCGAGTACCTACAGATTGATAAGATTGCTTCAAAAGGAAGAGTGGTCGATGAATGGATCCAGAAGGTTACTCAAATAGGGAAGGAGGTGATCTGAACATTGTGAAAGTTCATCGATACATGCCAGGGGATATTCGGAAGGAGGAGAGAAGATGGATGATGAGTTTCTCGGGAAATTGGACATGCTTGATTTGACTTATGAAGCTCTCAGTATTAAAAGCAAATACCCAGCACATCTCTTGCCAGTAGAAGAAGCGCTATCCACATACGGATAAGCATTTTAAGTTGATTAAAGCCCATCGGGTTCGAGGTGAAGATTCTCGAAAATGCAGCAGCACTGCTGGCTAAGTTACAGAGGAATCGAGGATAAATTGATTGATGGAAAAGTGATTTGGAAGAAGAGTTGTTGAAGATTTGTCCAGAAGGTGTGGGTTAGGAACTCGGGTATCTTATCGTGCCAGGATGATCTCTTAAACAAGTCCAGAAGTCAGATTCGGCATGAACCAGTATGCAATTTGGTATTGAGGTCATTGATTGGTTTGTAAGAATTGAACATTCTTTTGAGTCCTTGCAGAAAGCTGTTGAGGATTGAAAAAAATCTTCTACAGCGGTGCTTTAGTGATATCCATGAAACACCTTGAAATTTGGAATGATCATTCCTCTTGCACCTAACGAAAATGAAATACGAGGCATAATTGAAAGTTCAAGAATTTTGGAACAAGCAGTGCAGTTTGGAGGAAGAAAGATGAAGGCAAGCAGAAAGATGAGTGATTCAGGACTAATTCTTCAGATGTTTATTGTCATTTCAATCTTGAAATTGACATGTCTTTTTTTCATTACATTTCGTCATGTGGGGAACGCAAATTTTGACTTGGTCTCCTACGTGACGATCAAGCAAAATAGAACAACTTGTTTAAAGAACACTATTTTCCAGGATTTATCCTATTTTCTCTCGTTCCCTTTTATTATAAATAGGGATGCTTATACATTCAAAGGTCGAGATTTTGTAATATTCGGGAAATTGGAAAGAAGAAAAACTTTGTGTTTTTCGTTCGATCATTTCAAAGAATAGGATTTGATATTATTTTACAAACTTTGTGTTGTGGGATATATCTTACTTAAGACATTGTTCTTATGTTCATGATCTTAAGCTATTCTTTGCATAGCATCTTAGTGTGGCTAATCATCTCGAGACATTATATTTATGATCTAAAGCTCGTATGATTATTTAGGTAACTTTCTGCGTTTACTCCAAAATACGTTTATCTCATTTCCTTTCCATTGTGCTTCTTTCATTGTAATAGTTTCTAGCCCGTTCCTTTACGAAGGCGTACCTTTGAATCGTGTGTGAATGCGAGATTTGAAGGATTCTATCAACCCCCGATGGTTAGATTAGTGTGAATCTTTGTATATATTGTTTTTTCGTTGTGTTTTTAGATTGGTAGCCGGCAGGCAACCTCACCTGTCTTTGAGGAGGATTTAATCCCATAAGCTGTGGGTTCGAACCTCGCATATTTGCAGGTTTGACAAAATATCCAACTAACGAGTTTTTGGTGACTCATTGAGAATACGATTTATAGTGTAAAGATTATCCTTTTGGTGTCTTGGTATTTCTGTGTTGCCTTATTTTAAAGGAGTCCTCTTTCCCAGGTTAATTGGTTGGCTAGGAAGATCTTCACTGCGGTCACTTGAACCCAAGGTGAAATTGACCCACTCTTTGAGTTGCTACAACTGACACAATTTCAGCCTACCCCAACTTCTTATTATTTAACCGAACCCAGTTGGCCCCACATGTCGGAGAAAGCTAGGATCCTCGTCAGGCAAGGCATCTACTGACTTGTCATACCACTTACTCTTTTACTGATACATGGATCCCTATCGCACTCTTTTTAGAAGAATGGCCAATTGCAAGCCTATACAGCTTGGGTGCGATTATTGGTCCTCTTTCTTTAACTCCACCATTCTGCATGAAGTTACCCTACCAGATCACATAAAACATTCCCAAATTTAATGGGGATGAGAAGCAAACATCTTTGATGAACCGCGTTGCATCTTTCTTTGTAGTGTGGCGCATTCTTGGAGTAGCTCACGCGAAGATGTTTTCTTTGCGACTTTTGTTGAGACATTGCAGTGCAGCAGGTGAATGGTTTTATCATCTTCCAAATCATACATCTGGCTTGGACTACCGTCGGACCAAGTTAGCAATACGTAAC